>JAPMOQ010037617.1:0-43452 GCA_026543055.1 Argiope trifasciata | reverse complement strand
TAGATTAATTTAGAATTTCCAATATTATTTTCATTTGATTACATAATGTGAGAAATGAAAAATTAATCAAACTAATTTTTTGACACAATTATCTCAAATTAAATGAACTGTTAAGCTAAAACTTGGTATTTTGTGACAGGATTTTACAGAACCAATGCCTTCTGAATATTGTTAATGCCATAGTTGACTGTGCGTGGGTAGATGAAAAGAAAAAGTGGACTGTATAACAGCGTTTTATTTTTGCGTGCGTTGCGAGACAGTTTGAGAACTGTTCTGGGGTGTTACATGGTTGCCAGGCTGGAATAGTTATAGAATGCACCAAGGGACGATGCTCCGCCGCCAAAGGCGTGATTTTACAAATACGGAATATTGACCTTAAACGGAATTTACGTTGAATATTTCCCAAATATTGTGGTATTACCGGGATGTAAATGCAACTAATTTTGATTGCATTGAATATAAAGGTGGTCATTCGAAGCCTTGAAATGAATCAAATTTGTGCAATAATGTTGCTAGGCCTTGTTAAAGTAAAATAAAAATTGTCAGAAAATCTAATAGCTTATTATAACTATTGTATAAATCTTCAAAAAATTGTAACTTTTTTTAAAATCTTAAAAATCTGAATATCTATTCCTTTGTTAATCTATTTTATAGGCTAATGCCCTCTATTTAAGCGATATTCTTGATTGAATATCTACCATATGTGCATATTTGTCATCATCTGATTATATATATATATATATATATAATAAAAGCTAATTTCATCTATTTATCAAAATAAAAAGTTTGTATTAAAAATTCAGTACTAAATTCTAAGCAAAAGTGTAAACAAATCACAAGGAAGGGGGAGGGTGACTAAATTTATTAGAAACGGTTTTTCAAGCATATCTAGTAATAGGGCAATCTTATGGTTTAGTTTAGTTTAGTTAAATTAACGTCCCGTTTTAAAGCAACACGAGGGCTATTTTGGGACGGACCTCGTCATTTTGAACCACGGTCAGGTGACAAGGACGACACCTGCACTGGCACCCCCCTCTACACGCCACACCACACTAGAGGGAGGACGTTTCGCCTGACAGATTTAATGTGCAAGAGATCCCCTTATAGGACGGTTCTTCGGTGGAATCGAGACTCAAACCTGCAACCCTCCGGTTCCGAAGCCGAGACCTTACCACCGGGCCACAGCAGCTCGGGTAATCTTATGGATCCTATCATTGGATTGAAAAGACTTGTTTGAGTTTTAATGAATGATATTTACTAACTCCTCCCTCCAGCAAATGCACTTGTCAAAAGCTAGTTGACCAGTATTTATGTGTTGATTTGTGTATAGTTTCTACTGCACGAGAGGTGGAATTTAGCTGCTGATAGAGGTACTTTAGAACCAAATTTGACCAACACCTTCTATCTCAACCCGAATAATTTTCATAGATATCTCTATCCGTTATACTTTTCTGTAAGTCTTTGTGATACCTTACCCTTTCAAGTTCAAACCCAATTTTTTTTTAGAAATGTAGATAATCTATTTAAGCTCAAAGGAGTGTATAAAAAGAAAAAGCAGTGTTTAGATCTTGTCTGTACTTCAATAAATAAAGGTGTGAATGCTATTTATTTTTGTTTAAATTTATTGAAATAATTAACTTCAGAATATCAAAAGGTGTATATAACTAAATTAATATTAGATTATTAAAAAACATTACAAGACAATCAGCTCTTTTAGACTTTAATGCAGATTAGTAAAATATGGCTATAGTACCAAACATACAACTCAATTCAGTTCCTCTCGGTATCCTGAGACGACTACTTTTCGATGATTCTATCTCACTGAGGGATAACTTGAAGAAGGATGCGCGCATTTCTGGAATTTGCTTTATTTTTAGATGTAAGCATCTCTTCCTTTCAACGTTGAATTAATTCCCTAAAAAAAACGTAAAACTGTAGAGGAATTTAGAATTTGTTGGCAAACAATTCTTAGACCTAGTTTCGTAGTATTTTCTGTTAGGTAAATAAGTATTTCTCCACTTTTTAACGCCACAGATTGAATGGTGCTGCAAGCAAGAATAAATAGGTGTCAAAAATCTTAATCTTCATTTATCATAAGGTAACAATATAAATAGTGTGGTAGAATGTAGATTATTATGACCTGTGCAGGATGCAACCGGACTTATGTTTTCAGGAGCATTTCTTTAATAACCACAATCACACACTGAACAAAGACAAGACATTAACAAGTGCAGTTTATCAGTACAGCACCACATCTCATTCTGATTGCAATGCATTATGGGATGGCATATGGGATAGCCTATCAGGCATCGCCATCTAGTATCCAAAAGAGAAGAAAAAAGTTATGCAACTGCAGCAATAGGCATTCATAAAATTCTGTGAAAGCAGATACGTTCCTAATCATTCTTTGAATAAAAGCTATTCCAATAATATTCCTTTCTTGTGATGAATAAAAATACGATGCTTTGGAAAATGAAGGATTTATAAACTTAGGTAATAATCGGTAACGATGAAACAGAAAGTTACAAGTAGCAACCGGTGTTTCTAAAAATATATTGTACTGTTTGGTGAACAAATGGAATATAAGTTATACAAGATTTTAAATCATTCCACAAATTTATTATCTAAAAAAATGTTTTTACAATGATTGAGTGGTTGAAACAAAAACACATGACATGTTGAGTTAAAAAATGAAATAAGAGCTAGTGAAATTACATTGTAGATTATTTTTAATAACATTTTCATGGCTCCTCAATGTGTATTTGATTTTTTAAAATATAAAAATAAAATGCAATTCTATAAAATTCCGCACTCTGTATCAAAAGTACTTTACACATTGTCAATCTGAACATTTAAATATTTAGTAAGGCATGACAATTTACATTTGATTTATTTATATATTCTTTACAATGAATAATTGACTGAAGCTACAGAATGCATTAGCATAAATTGAAATAGAAAAAAAAAGTAATTATAAGTAATAAATTAAATTTTCCTGAAAGATTGCAGCAAACAAATTACAAACCAGTTTTTTTAATGTAATAACACACACAAAAAGCGTGCAGTTTTAAAATCAATGTTCTTAAATGAGTGTCCTTCATGTACATATACAGAATGATCCACACTGAGTTCACAAATTGACTGAACACACACTTGTCAAAAGTGCCTTAATTTCAGCTACGTCGTCAAAGCGGCAATTGGACACTTTTCCACATTCTTCCATCATGTCCAACATATCGGAATCTTCCAGCCACCTGGTTCCAGCGTAAGGAACTAAGGATTGGATAATCCCTGAAAGAAGATGAACGCGATCTGCAACTTTCTTGTTGTTTTCTTCAAGCCTGCAAAAGCAATCATTTTTAATACATTCTGAAAATAACAAAATTGCAATCAAATGAAAAGAGTAAAGATGCGAAGTGGTCGTGCGCTATTACTCGATGTTATTTATGGTGACCCTTAATGGTTCATGTTGGGAAATAGAGGTTTTATTTTAAAATCTATAAGAAAGTGAAAAAAAAAATTATTGCTGACTAATACAAATTTTTTGCACTTCCTAGAATCTTTGGAATAATATAAACTTCATTACAAGCCTATATTTGCATATCATTTTTTATAATATTTATTTTGCTAAAATAGTCAATTATTTGATATCAATATAAGCATTACATACGCTTGCTTCAATAAGTCATATTTCATTTTCACTTAATTTTTTATTGTATACGACGGACAAAAAAAGTATTTTAATTCTTTAAAAAAAAAAAAAAATTCAAACTCGGAATTTTGATTAAAATCTTTATTTCTGAACGTTCTCAAGTCAGAAAAACATATTTTTGGCTCTATGGCAGTTTTTTAATCGATTTATGCCTAAGATAAAAAAATTGGAATTTTTACATGAAATTTCTATATGTTAGGTAAAAAATATAATAAGAATGCCTTTTATGTGAGGGGTGTTCCAAAAATAGGTCAGTAGGCATAAATGGGTTAATCAGTCACCTGTGACAAGAATAACTTTAAAAAGTTTTAAAATGAAATTTTGTATGGTAGGTAACCAAATTTATAGACTTCTATGAAACAGTGAGTAAATTCTTTTCAGAGGAAGTCTGTTAATCCGATTGTTTGAGTATAAATGCACTCAATAATTACAAAACACTAAGAGCTATGTAAATAAAATTTGGTACACAGGTTTAAGTAGAAATTTGTAACGAATTTTGAACTAAACAATCAAGCAGTTGACGATCTTTCGGTCCATACGCTTTCAGGCATGTAAGCGCAATAATTCATAACGCAATGACTTAAATCAAATCACTGAATTTCATTACGTTGTTTCCCCCTGCAATTTAGTTTCCCATCAAATTTTGATGTGAATGAGTCTGCAAAAAAGACGTCTAAAAACGTATTCTCAAAACAGATTCAGTAACAATGTTAGATGTGTAGCGGTGGTGTTGGCGGAATTGTGCCAATGTGGAGGTCGAATTCCGCCAAGGATCGATCCTGCGATGTTTGGGTTTGAAGTCCAGTAACTTACCCATTCGACAAAAGCGAACGCTCCTATCTAGTGGCTGTTACTGGCTTATTAAGACGTCACCACAGACGTATGTTAAAGATCTGTAACCATCACCAAATCTGAAAATTGCAACTATTTTGAATGTCGTTGATGAAAGTCAGTGTATTCGTCGCCTTGACTAAGATTGACAGTTTTGTACAAGGTGAAATAATTAAAGGAAGAATATTTGATGAAAACTATTCCTAATAGTTTTTGGCTATGTATTGGAAGGAATTCATAAGCAATGACTCAGATGGAAAGGAATCTACCTTTCTCTTCCAACATGCAGAGAGGAAAGAAAATTCCTCGTCACAAAGGAAAAAAAATCAATTCCAGAGAAAATCATTAAAAATATCTTTGCAGTCTCTGAACAGCGTGTGTGTTCTCTCCAGAACTTTTCCGCTTATTCTCTAATGAAGAAATTATCCAAAACTGTATAAATAATGCATTGTAGCAGTTACATAACTCTTATCTTCTTTTGGATACTAGATGGCGATTAATGATAAGCTATCCCATATGCTATTCTATAATGCATTGTGCATTGCGAATGTAATCAGAATGTGGCACTGTACAGTTAAGCTGTGCGCGTGAATGTCTTGTCTTTGTTCCGTGAGTGAATGTGGTCATTAAAAAAATGTTCCTGAAAACATAAGTCCTGTTGCTTCCTGCACAGATCATAATAATCTACATTGCACCACAGCATATATATATGTGTAACAAAATTGCATGTTATAAAAATCGTGGATTTTGATTAAGGCAGAAATCGCTTGTATGGTAATGACATATAATAGTTATGAAATATATTAACTTTTCAAGTTGTAAGGCCTGCTCCTCTGTTCCCAACGACGGTTTCAAATCAACCAGGAGTTCAAAAGTCACGTGGTACCCGAGGGGATGAAATTAAGAGAGGGTCGAAGAGAAAGTTGATGGGACATATAAGGACAAGAGAAGAACGAAGATCATGTTATTACTTACAACCCTAACCCTAAAATTTAAAGACCCCAAAACGTCCTCCTCTAATTATCTTTATCTAATTAACACTTAATTCACACCTAACAACGATGCTGATTAATAATTTTTCTTTGACACAATATTAAACTCCCCTGCAAAGAGGAAAAATATCGCGAAGACCCATGTTACTCTCGGCAGCATAACCACGCACCCATCCACCATGTATCAGCCAATAGCATATCGACCACTAATTGTACGAGTCCCAACAGCCAATAGCAGCACGAGCTTCGCCCTCAACCTGAAAGTGAAATTTTCTACCTTCTCAATACAATATCCCAGTTCATGTTATGGCCTTATCACATGGTGAAATTTCACCAGCATTTTTCCGTTTCTACCCTCAAAAACCGGTCAAGCGAGTTTCATAATCCACAACTGTTTCGAACCAGTTCGAAAATGCTGTAGGAAATATTGTCTGCAAACGAAATTCAACCAATCATGTGAAACTTTGAAGTGACGTCACTTTCCTTGTCGTTTGCTGACGGAAAGTGACGAAGATAATTTTTTCGTGTGCTAATGCCTTTAAAATATTAAACGCGATAGTCTTTAAGTCACTTTCAATAAGGGGATAGTCCTACTCTAAGGACTGGAGCCCAGATAAAACTGTCATAGAAGTCGAAGATCATGTCATTCGTCATGGACGAAATGAACTTAATTTTAGCTGCATGCTTTTATTTTAATCCGTATGAGTAAATATGTAATTTTTGGATTTATTTATTTATTTTCAAAATTATCATGATAGAACTAGATTTAAAATGACCTCTTACGCCTAGACATAAAGGCTGAGCAAGCCGTTTTGGAATAGCAGCTAGAAATGTTATAAATAAAGTGAGAAACTTTAACTCAAGTGAATTTAGCAATTTTATTGTATTTGCGGAATGGTCCTTGGCAAATTGGTTGGTGATTAATTCCTGATTTGTGATTAATATTATCCGGAAATTGAATTGGAAGTATTTTTACAAACCGATTGGAAACAAAATTTGACACAGATTTAGAATTGTAGTTACAAAACACATACCATATTTTGTATTTTTAAATTGCTATTTTGAATTATTGTTTTTACAGCCTTCTGAAAGTACAGACCTGCAGATGGAGGATCCTAAATTGGACTTGGCTCAAAATTTGATAGGTATCTTCACTATAGATGTTAAATCTGTGTAACAAATTTTATCCATACTACCATGATCTCTACGTTTTGTAGTTATCATTTCAGTTCATATTCAAACATCGGAACAGATTCTTTCTGAACGTATTTTGCTCAAATTTGCTAGAAATCTGGTTACTGAATTCCAACCTAGTTCAAAGTGTCTTTGAGATATCTATCACAGAAAAGGCATTATGTGAAAAATATGTTTTTCGAACTTAAAGATGAGTCAAACATGGTAATTAGTCAAAGTCGCGAGTTTGAACTGTATGATGATTACAATACATTCTAAACAAAGTTAGAGTTTGGAAAGGGAACTATTCTATACAAAGGTAAAGTAAAGCTAAAGATTGAAGTGCGTTGAAGTTCAATATTTTTGATAAATTTATTTAGAAAAACCAAACATATATACATACATAAGAAACATATTATAAACCTATAACAGCATAAACATAAAACTTTATTAGTTCGCCATATTGGCTATAGATGGCAGCACGTTACCGCTTGAAAATTTAAGTAGCCATTATGGCGAACTAATAAAGTTTGAAAATATCCTATCTGTAACTCCGGACTGCTCGACCGTAGCGCTTCAAAACCGGCGCCAATCGATTCCTCGTGGCCCAAAACCCCAGACCCCCAAGTTTACCGGAGTTTATTAATTCTGGGGCGATTTTCGACTTGGCAACCTTTCCTCGTATTATAAGATAAGAAATGAAACTTTCAATGAACCGGAATAAAAAATAGCCTATGTTCTATTCCTGTCTATAATTTATCTTTGTGCTAAATGTCCTCCAATTCCGTTCAGCCGTTCTGGCGTGATTGAGTAACAAACATCCATCAAAACATCCAAACTTTCACATTTTTAATATTAGTATTGATTAACTTCATTACATAATGGTTACTTATTTCCTGATTCCATTCTACTGTTTATTTAATTATTTTTAACATGCACTCTTAAAAACTGAATAATTAAACAAGTTCTCAAGCTTTGAGAAAAGGGGTTTTAGCTCAAAGGATGAAATCCAATGTATGATCGACCATTAGTTGGACTGTATTTTCAGAAGCATGTAAAAACGATCATTCAAACTCCTGAATATTTACTAGATTCTTTTAAATATACCTAAAATTAATTTGCCTAAATTGACAAGTATAAAAAAATACCGATCAAAAACTCATTGAAAAAGAACATTTTTGGTCCCTTTTGTTGTTCTGCTTTTACACTCTGAACTGACACGCTGCTAACTTCTTTTTATCTGTACAAATCATACTTCCCAGGATAAAATAAAGCGAAATTTTAAATTTTTTAAAAATCTAACCTTTTCAGCTGTGCAATTGCTAAAATAAATTTCTATACATACATATACATATATCATACATAAACTTACAATGGATAATGTTTGCTATTTATGTTATACACATTTTAAAATTACTATTTTCTTTTTGTCTCCTTTTGACTTCTGAAACAATAAATTGCATGAAAACTACTTTAATTTAAATTATTTAATTCACCTATTGTTAAAATTATAGTTCATGTTTAAATTAAGTCACACAATAATGCTTAAAAAAAAAGAATAAACATTTGTTATTCATACATAGAATTAATTTTTTAGGACACTGGATGTTGGATTCAAGGTTTATCCAAAGCATTTTTTTAAATATTTGTTAAAAGACATTACAATGCTATTTCTTTTTTAATGAAGAATGAAAGAACTAATTTTTTTATAATAATAAATAAAAATTCCTACAAATTAGTCATTCTGATAAGTTAGTATGTAAAGAGATGATATTCATTCATAATAGCAATAAATAAATAATGATATATCAATATTATGTGGAACGATATATTTTATAATGAAGTTTGTTGAACATCTAGTCTTAGTCACCAGTTCAGTAAGACATTTCATTAAAGTGAAAAAAAAAAAAAAAGAGAATGCTTCCACCAAACACAATCAAGTGCCAATTCAGATTGGAGAAGCAAATTGTCCAAGGACATCTCCCACTTCTCTTTAATTTTTTCAACGAGCAATTTTGGCTTTGGGGTAGACAGTCTTTTAAAAAGATTCTGCGGAAGATTTTTTTCTTTAATAAATTACTGATGTTTTGCTTATAAAAAGGTAGGAAAAGATGAGGGAAAAAATGGAAAACTGTAGAAGAATTATATCCTTGGATAGAACATGAAATCTTAAATATTCATGTAAGATGTAAGACGAATTGAATTTCAATAATGATGGCATTGTTTATGTCAATACTTGACACAAGAAACTCTTTGAAAAAAGTACCTTTCTAGCTCTTCAAAGTCAGCTGCTTTACTTGTATCATTCAAAGCATGAGCATCCTTTCGTTTTCTTCTTCTCTGTTTGTTAGCTGAAAAAAGGGACAATTTGTTATGAATTCATTATCGATGAAACAATTTAAATTTCATTATAAAATGTTTTACACATACTTGATACAGTTTTTTTCAGCTTCAAAATATCTTCATCCATTTCAGCAATTTCCTATTCAAAAATTTAACTAATTAAAAATCTTCCTTCATGAAAGGAAAATCTTTCCTTAATATAAAGTAGGTATTTATAACTTTTCTTAAGGTAAAATTTCCCTTTTTCTTGGAATCTTACAATAAAAAAAGTGCTGGGGCATACATAAAATGGCATCATAAATAATAATTACATTCAACTGTAGTAATCTAAATATTTTTTAATACTCTATGTACACTTTAAGCCCTTTTATACAATGAACTCACACTTGGTTATATATTCTAAGTATTATGTAGTACAGATGAGCTAGTATTCATATATCTGAACAGAATTTCTTCCATATCCAATCTGGAGATTTTTTTTGTGTAAAAGCTTGATTTTGGAACTTTTGAAAAATCCGAGGATTTCTTTGCTCTGCGCAATATTTTACTAATCACGTCTAGTCTTTTGACAACTAGTGTTCACTTTCACCTTAAGGTAAAATAATATATATATACTTTTCCCATCTGTGAGGATCCAGTGAAGGAAATAATTACATCACAAATATTCAAATAAAGAAATTTACAGATTGTTTTGAGAAACAGTATTATCAAATTTCAAATTTCATAAAAGAAATTTCTCACATAATTTTTTAAAAATATTTTTAATTGCTCTCATCAAAGCAACTTTGGTACAAAATTTCAAGGATTTCTGTTTGAAAAAGATGAGGAATTTTTCAAGTTTACAAGTTATCAAATACTGCTTCTCAAAACAACAGTTCCTAAAACAATGGCTATTTCATTCTTTTTAGGATTCTATGACAACTGTCAGATCCTTACAGAATACCATTCATTGATGAGTTGGTAAAAAAGAAAAAGGACAAAAAGTTTGATGCCTATCAAAATATTAACAATAAAATAAAACTAGTCAGAAATGTTTCCAAGATTGATCTTTCATGAGCATCTTTGTTAGAATTACCATGGGAAATTCGAATCATCTAGTTCATCAACATATTCCTTGATTGCTAGCAAAATACAACTCACTAAGATAGTTTACTGCATTTTGAAGATACACCAAGACATTTTGAAACAGACCTTATAGAATTTTCAATCATAATTAGATGGTACTGGAAAAGTTACCAGTTATATTTTTTTTGCATAAATATACAAAAAGAAAACATTTTAAACATAAAAATTCCTCTTCCAGATTTTGATGAATTTCAACGTTTTAGATTTCTCTCAATCAATAAAACAGTGGAATAATTTTCTATCAATTAGCCTGTTTTATTAGAGAATCAGAAAATTAATGCATTTAATTGGATGAAATTCCATTTGTGTCTGTTCATAAGCACATAAATATGACAACTTAAAAATACAATCAGCTAATGAAAAGATATTAATATAGGATATTTACAGCAGAATTTTAAATGTATATTAAATTTTGAAATAGCAGACTTTTAATTCATGCCCATATAGTAAGCCTTAATTTCAAAATACAACTCAGATATAATTAGTTTGATAAGTAGGTTTGGTATTAAAATCGTAAATTTGTTTTTAAATTTTTACATATTTGTTCAGTAAGTAGAATTCCAAATACATGCTTTGTTTTGTAAACTGAAAGGCAAAACTAAACACAAAAGTTGTCATATTGTAAAAATAATTGAAAGATATGCCTGCTGATGATTCAAAGTGATCACCCATTCTAATAAAAACCATGAACCATGCAATAAAGTGACATGAATCCACATATTAGTGACCTAATGTACTACATAAACATTTCATTAATGAATATTATTCTGAAAGAGTTTTAAATATTTTCATTCCCAATGATTTCTGGCTACTGAATCATTCGTGTAATTTTTACTTAATGTTATTTTTGTCAATTAGTACCTACTATGTGTAATGATCCTTAAGTCCAAAGCATTAAAATTGTTCTAGAAAGTTTTTTAAACTATCTCTTTAAAAAAAAGTACTTGTTTTTCATAACAGATGAAGTGATCCACAATATAATTTGAATTGTTTAAAAAATTAATTAAAGTAATAACTAAAGCTGCGAATAATTCAAAAAAATTATAAATGCTTTAAAATGAAAAAAGATTTTTAATAGAATATTATTATAATAGCGATCTATTTAGTTGTAAATTTTAGCATTTAAAATCTCATTAACTGAAAGAAATAAAATTTACATACAAAACTAATATATATGAAGCAAATTGTTAATTTTTCAAGTTAATAGCAACCAAACCCTTTAGCAACTTTTATATTTATAAGTTCATTTTTATGTATTTCTAAAAATGGCAATCACAGAAAAGAAAATTTCTCAGAAGTTTGCTCAAAGATTATCATTTTCATCAAAAAACTAAAAATAAATTATGAAGTGAAAAAAAAAACTAAATTTAAAACTTTACAGTTGCATGAGAGGCATTTATGGTAAAAAGTGATATTACATATAAATATTAAAGCAACACAAGAAATTACCTTTCGTCTGACTCCTATCCTTCGGTTCAATTCCTTTTTCTTTGTCAATAAATCTTCAATGTGCCTGAAAGAAAGAATGAGTGCTCATTACATAAAATAATATTGGTGCATGATGAACTCAAATGCATTTATTTTCACTACAGAAATTGTTGCAATCGAAAAAATTTGCTTTGCAAATACAGTTAATTATTGAGATTAAAAAGAAAAAGAATTTATAAGCTTATTCTAAAACAATTGTCACAAAAGTGTCCTATTCAATTATCAAATGGATTGTCAAATTAGGCCTTTTGTTTAATGATTAAACAATTATATATTAACCTTTAGAAAAAATTACACATCCGTACAGTCTTAATAACCATGAGATTTAAATTGTAACTTTTTCCATTTGGAAGTTCCACTTTCATCTAATAGTTTTTTTTTTTTTTTTTTTTTTTTTTTTTGTACATTCAAAAGTTCAGATTTCTTTAAAAAAAGCCTTTTTTTTTAAAAAAATTATTAATCACTCTCAGTTAAATTTCTTGTATTTTCAGTGAATATTCTGGAATTAAATAACACCAAGAGCAAATTTTAACAAGCAAACACAGATTGTTTTTTAATTCAAAGCAAACACAGCTTGTAATCAGTTTTGAATAATAGAAAGAATACAATTACATTGTTTCTTTGAGGAGGAGTGGGGGGGGAAGATGAGGAGCAAAAACATCCTGTTATTTTATGCTTATAAAGAAATTGGCAATATTTCCCTGAACCAATAATCTAAATAGGCCAATGTTTAAACTTTGCAATTTCAGAGTACTAAAATAAATAAATATTCAAAAAGTAAATTTTAAGATTATAAAATAAGCCTAAAAATGTTTACTGATAAAATAATAATAAACAGCAACAGAAAATTGAAAGAAAAAAACATAAAAGGATTATTTCTTTTAAATAGAAATATAAAAGTTTTTTTAACAAAAAAAATTAAGCATATTTTTTAATTTCAGCAATGATTTCAGCTTATGATTAATTTACAGATTTTTTCACATCATCGTTAAACCACTAATTATTCTGTTACTTAAAAAAAATTAGAAGAAAACAAGAAACGTTTCACTAAAATTTAAAAGATACATAAGTTAAATCAGAAAGTCATAAATTTCAAAACATCATCAAAAAAAATCAAACATGTTGTTAGTTTTAAAAAAATTTCAGAATATAACTTTGTTTCAAAATATTTATTATATAAAATGAAATAAGAAAGAATTTATAAAATATTGTTCTTTTTTACAGCTAAAACTGAAAACAAATTATTCGTTCATCATTATTCCTATACAAAGTAATTAAGAGGCAGTAAAAATTAAGAAAGATATTTTCAAATACTTTTGACCAAAAAAGTTATTTTTTCAAGGTTAAAATTGTTACTTTATATGCACAGTTAAACTATCACATAATTTTTTTTAACTGATCATCATATATTTTACTTCCTTCAAAACTGATAAATTGTACAAAGCAGAGATTATTTTATTAGCAAGTTACATAAGGAGTATAGAAAATGATTCTCCCATTTTAAGCTAGGACAAAATGCAAAAGAGCAGCACTTAAGTTAATACCCACTCTAAGTACCATAACATCTTCTATTCAGTATACGACAGATTTATTATATACTAAATACATTCTCAAGTTACACAAGTCTTTTATCCAAAAAACAAGGCAATTTAATCCTACCAAATGATTCATTACATTTTAATTTTTTAAACGAATGTCATCAGTACATAATTCTAAAATTGTTTCTTGTATTTTCTATGCTTAATGTTTAATCCTTCACTCCATGTATTGCATTTATATGTAAAGTAACAAGATTTTGTGAAAATATTACTAATATTATTATTTTATACTTTTCAACTAATTATAGTGGAATTTCACTGAACTAGCATAGCTCATTCCCGAATCTTACTCGTAATTCAAAACACACATTAATTCAAACAATTTTTTCCTTAGGATAAACACAAAACAGAAAATAAGTTATGTAAAATAATCATACATTTTTTGAACAATTCAAATAAAATTATAATAATGTAATTATTATTTACAATACATGTTTGCTTTTTTACCTGAAACTTGTTTCAAAATATTCATTTTTACCTGGGTTATAAAATTAGGCAAAAATAAAACACAGCATTTTTATTAATATAAATTCGCAGTGCTCATGATTACTAACTTATTAAAGAGATATATTCTCTGCAAATTATACAACAGTTTTTAAGCTTTCGGCATCTTTCTTGTTTCATAGAAAGATTGATGCTATACCTTCGATCAGTGGTAGGGAAACTTTTTTTAAGACGGGCCATTTGTAATAACTAGACGATTGTAGCGGGCCAAAGAATAATGCTTAATCGTTAAAAAATTTATGTGTTCTATAAACATATACATATATTATTACATACACTTAGGCCGTGATAGCCTGGTTGGTAGAGCGTCAGTCTCGTAACCGAAAGGTCGCGGGGTCTGTCCTCATCTTGGCCAAAGACCGCCGTGTTGGCTAATGGCAGTTGAGGCACGTTAAATATGTCGAGACTGCAAAGTCCTCCAAGTTCCCATAACAAAGCGATAACTTTTGGGGGTACTGAATCAGGGATGAGTCAGCCTCTGATTTGGATCTAAATTCCGACTTGTTAATGGATGAATGAGTGTATGAATGAATTCGACCACCCCTTAAAAAGGGTTGTGTCGTGTAGTGAGCTAGAAGTCAGACTTCTGCCATCTGGGTGCTCAGGGGTCTTTACCGTCAGAAGCTACTGCACCCCCTTTCCGTGAAAAACACGGACACAACAACAACAACAACACATACACTTATTATTTTAATAGTAAAAAAGCAAAAGTTAAGTCACATTACGAAGTAAGAATGCGTTCAAACATTCTCACGATGGCACTCTTAAACGGGGCGGATTAAACCTTTCCGCGGGCCAGAGTTGGCCCGCGGGCCGTAGTTTCCCCATCACTGCCTTAGATAGGGATATCCTCCTCTAATGATGAAATCTCCAGCACAATGTCTTACTGCAGCACAAAATACAGTTCTCATCTATGCCTGCATGTTATTAAAATACTTTTCCCTCATATTGTAAAGTTAAACTAAAATTCTTATTAAAGTATCACACGTTTTTATTTTGAAGCTTCAATAATTTGTAAAATTTATAATTCCACTTTTATTTGGAAAAAAACCAGTAAACAATTTTAAATGCAAATTGATAATTGGGATACAGGCAAGATTTGAAATGTGATGTCACAATATTGCTACATCATTTGCTTTGAGAAACATTGCTCATTATGGGAATCATTTTTTAAATCTTTTTGTTGTTCTTGTTACATACATTATTCACTATGAAAAGTACCTTTTAAGTGCAGTTTGAATGAATTGAGCCATGAATACCATAAATTAAGTAGTAATATGAAATTTTTGTAATTTTACAATTTATTTCTCTGATACTGATTTGACTTAATTTTTGAATTTATTAATCAAAACTTTTATTGTTAATTTAATTTTATAATACTATTACATAAAAATTGATTAATATACGGATGAAAAAAAATAGAAAACATGATGATAATATTAGAAACACAAAACTACCTTCTTTATAAAATAATGAAGATATTTAAAATGCATTACATGTATTAATCTATAGTATAACATTTTTCAATTTAAGTTCATACAGTTCTACAGTTTTAGCTATAAGAGTATCATGTAATGGAATACAATAACAAACTTCCGACAAAAAAAAAGTCAGATGTATTTCAAATGATAATGCACTTGTAATAAGAGAGAAAAAATGGTTTGCAGCCAAACTACAAATCAATTGTTAAACTAATAATAGAAAATAATGTAGTTGGTTGCTCAGATATAAAACAAAAAAAAAGAACAGATTTATTTTGCATAAATGTAGATATTTTTTTCAAATGCATTAAGATTTTCAGTTGTGTTAAAAATCTGTTGAGCCTTAATGACATTAAAATACAAGTTTTATAGATACTAAATGTGATTCTTTATGTCACATTGGGAAAATGAAGGTGAAGACTTACATATTTATCTACAAATCAAATGTGTTTTTTACCTCTTATAAAATAAACTTTAGTTTATCTTATAAGAGTTAAAAAAAAAAGTCATTTAATTAATCCAAACCTAAAGGTACAGGATATTGCAGGTAGCTTTGAAAGATGAGTAACCTTCTGGTAAATATTTAATTGCATTAATATAAAATGCATTTTTAACTTTATATCTTTTTAGGAACTCTAAAACTTAGAGGGTTCAAACCATTACCAAAAAACAAACACCCTTAAATCTGCAGTTTTGACACATGCAGAGAATGAATTTGACATAATAAATCATTATTAACAAATAATAATATTTTAATGGTAGCATATCATGATCAAGGCTTATTATACAGAATACAGCTAGTATATTAGATTTTTCAAAAACAATCACATATATAGTGCTTCAATGAGGAGGAAATCGTTAAGCACTGTTTTCTAAATTTCTGTACAAGTGAAAGTATTATAACTATATTATAAAACACTAAATGCACATATATGATTATTAAAGCTCTTGAATAATTTATGCTTGACAGCGCATCTCAGATTAGCAGACTGTTTTAAGAATAAAAAATACTAATATCAGAAAAGCAACTGATTTATAAAAATACTGTATTAAAAAAAAGGACAATTTCCTGTGATTTAGTCTGTAATTTTTTTTAGGCATTCAGATTTAATATCTTTTTCTGAAATCCAATTCAGAAACTACAAGTTTGAAGTGTTTTTTTAAGAGAGAGCCAGTTGATTTATTTAACACTTTTGTGGTCTGAAGATGAAATGAATTCAATAGAAAGAAAATACTCAGCTATTTTTTCTTAAATATGGTGAAGTAGGTGAATAATATAAACTTCAAACTGTAGTTCTCTGTACTCTTTAAGACTGAAAGTATAATGATCTTTTTATTTTTGTGGAAGCAGAAAAAAGAATTGCATCACTTTGGAAATGAAGATATAGCTCACAATGAGGATTGTTTCTAAAAGTATTCAAACACTCTGAAATTTATAACTGCAGTTAAAAGATTTTTGAAGCATTTCTTATATTCTAAACTACTTTTGCACTTTTCAAAAAAGATCTATAAAAACATTTCTATTTATAAAATCAAATATTCTATGACAAAAATATGCTTGTGAATTTTTTACTTTTAAGAGTATTTATTATTCTGTGATGGATAAAAGATCAAAGAAGTAACGGCCTTTACATGACATGAAATTTTTATGATTTGGGTTTAAGTTTGGAATATATAAAGGATCAAATAATTATAGAATATTCTTTTGAGTATTTTGCATGGATGTAAAGTAATGCCAATTGTTTTGCATAAATTCACAGTTTATCCAGGAATAAGAATTAAGCTAATTTTTTTCAAGGAAAAGAAATCCTGCTCCAATATATTATTAAAGAATTAAGTAAAAAAGTCTTAATTGTGTAGAATTTTTACTGACGTATTATTTATGTAGACATGGCACATGTATGGAACAAAAAAAAAAAAAATGTTGAACTTCACTGATAATGGATTGTGTAGAAAAAAAACAATATGTAAAATAAGAATTCAAACATATTTCTACTTTCATATATTTAATTGGACAATAAATGAAATAAATGTAAAACAGCAATATTGAATAAATGAAAATAGCAATATGAATGCTAAAAATAGCAATATATATATTGATACATCAAACATTTTTATGAAAAAATGCTCAATATATTAAAATATTTGTAAAATTATTACATAAAAGAAACTTGATCTATTTGAAAAATAACAAAATCTGATTCCATGAAAGTAGAAATATATGTCTGTGCAGTAATGTGCCATGGCTGCCTATGACAATAATTGAATTTGTTGCTTTGTAGATTGATTGTCAGGATTTTTGACAGAAAATAGTTGCCTATAAACGTTTTCATTAAAAATATTAAAAGATTGACTTGATGAACAATGCTACAAAGATAAGTCAAAGCAAAACAATTGCTCTACACACGATTATGTGATTTTTGAATTCTATCTAAAATGAAGGTATTTCATTTTGATTAATGTATCTAACAGGCACACAATTCAATTTTGAAAGTAGAGCAATTGTTTTCAAGGGCCAAAAAGTAATTAATCTCTGTTTTTAAAATTACTGAAATTCATGATGACTAAAAAATTAGTTGCTACAGTTCACAGAGGAATTAATTTCACCCCTCCCCCTCCTCTTTTTTTCACTCCCATGAAACTTGGCATTTTATACATAGCCTTGCTAATTTTGGCCATCAGCCATTTGTTTATTATATTGATAATATTAATGTAATTACATCAATTAACTTTTATAAAAATAAAAATTTTTTATTCTTATCAAAATACGAGAAAGGGTTATTTTAAATTTAAAATGAACAATGTAGATATAGCATTCTTGATTGGTTGGAAATGACAGCAAATTAGAAAATTGAGCTAGTCTTTAAACCAATCAAAATTTAGGCAAATGGGTGTGTGTGCAAGCAACCATTGATGGTAAATCTAAGGTCAAAAGTCCACATTCAAAAAAAAAAAAAAAAAAAAAAAAAAGTGGATTTGAATTTGGTTTTGAAAACTACTTCATTAGATCTTTCTTATAATTTTAAACATATAGGTTTGTAGATAACATTAGAAATCATACAATTTTTTTTTTTTATTTATACCAATTTTTTTCACCCTAAGTATAATGTATAATAAATATTTCTTTGCTGCTAAAGTAAACAATTCAGGGGAAAAAAATAAAACAAGATATCTAAGTAATTCAAAAATATTTCTAGGATACTGAAATCAGATATTCTGTTTTAGAAAATAATCGACATAAAAAGTATTCAAAATAAAACACAAGTCTTCTTTCTGGATTAACTAATGATTAAGAAAGCTTGACTCTATAAAATTAAATTTAGCATTCAAAGGATCGTCATTTTTTGATATAATGTTTTTATTAGAATAAAAATGAATAAATAAAACATACTTTCTTTGAGAATCAGAAAAACCATTTTGTTTAGAGGTAGCTTTGGTTTTACCAACAATTCTTTGCAAGGTATTAGCCAACTGTAAACTAATGAAAAACATATATCAATTCTAAACATAAAGTAAGAACAAAAGATGTTTTAAAGAGAATGTGATGAAAATTTTAATGAAAAAAATATTGAATAATGCCAAAAACAACAATGAAATTAATGAAAAATAATCTTATAAATGTAATGAATTATATTAAAATTGTAGTAATTTAAAATGTATTAGATTGAATTTAGTATATATATCACAGTAAGTTCTTTTAAATAAAAATTCTTATAAACTAAATTAAATTCTAAATTAATAGTATGTTGCATTGCAGTGAATATAAGATAATCAATTGAAATGAATATAATTCATTCATAAGAATTTATTTTCAATTAAAATCCTCCAAATTAATTACAAACTGTCAATAATCAGCTTGACAATGAAGAGAGGATCAATATATTTCTAAGAATTGCCATAAATTTAAGACTTTGCTAAATAAATCACATTTTACAAAATAATCAAATATATATTCAAATATATGAAACTTATTTTGCTTTATCTTATTTATATTACAATTTATTGAATACAATCAACAAACTGAAATATTAAAAAAATGAGGACAAGAAACAAAAATTATTTGTAACACAATTTTGAAAAATTAGATTAAAGTTATTTTTTATATTTTCGTCTTCTATAGAAGCTGGAAATCCTCCACCGACTTTGAATTAACAAAGTACTCACTTAACACACATTATATTTTTCATTTTGTACTCGCTTCTGGCTTCTTGAGCTAATCTTTCATAATCAGAAATTCTGAAATGATAAAAAAGAGATGTTGATAAAACTTCATAGACATGTAGAACTCAAATTTTGAATATTTATTATAATTTCAAGATGCAATTTAAGAAATTTTAAAGCATCTAGAATATAAATTTTAAAGTTTGTTATCATAAAAATTCTATATATAAATACATTTCAACTAAAAAATGAAATATAATATAAATATATTATGTATACATAATATGTTTAAAATACACAAAAAATTTTACTAGACATGACTTTTAAATGAAAAGTTTTAAGAAGCATTAAACAGCTTTATACATCATTATATAATCAGAATACAACTAAAAGTGATGCAAACAGAAAAAAAAAATTCATTCATGTCTTTTTTTATATATTTTTAAAATGCTAACTCTAACATTCAAAGTTTGTATATTAATACATGTATATAGTATATAAGGTGTGATGGTAACTCATCTGCAAAGGAATTAGCAGTGGTGAATAAAATGTTAATCAATAGAATGGATTTTTTTTTTCATAAAAAGCTACTTTACTCATTGGTAAACTTAAGTTTTTAATATCAAAAGGATATGTGAAGATTTTGCATTTCAAATACATTCAATAATTGGTGTTAAGATATATATTACTTACTGTTTGATCAAAAGTTCTGTGAACCTTGAATTGATGATTCAGCAGGCAAAATTATAAGAACGTATTTTACAATATTGGTCGTCCAATTATCAGTAGCATTTCATACCAATTTATTATACATAATATATTATCTACACATTATTGAAGAATAGAAGTTCTCAAAAAATTTTAATAATTAAAAACAAATATTATTTAAACTTATTTAACAGACATTAAATCTTGACTAAATATACACATGAAATAATTTCATTATATATTAAAAGAAATTAAACAGAATAATTTTGTTAATCAAGCAAATTAACAGTATTTGTTAGAAATTAACAATTTTATTCATCAAATAATAAAAGATTTTGCTTTTTAAAAAGTCATAATTGCTCAAATTATCAACATAGCAAACTATATAGATTTTTATTATAAAGAGTAACTTCAAACAAGATTCTCTAATTTTTTTTTTTTTTCTAATCATGCAAAAAAATTATTTCATTACCAGTATTGCTATGAGCAGAAATTTGGGAAGAGGTAATTCTTTTGGAAGACCCAAATTTCCAGTATCAACTATGAAAATTTGATAGCTTTCAAAAAATATGCAAGAACATTTCTTTCCACAAACACTTCTGTTTTTGTCCAATCGAATTTCCATCAAAAATGACAGTCAAATAAGGTATACAATAAATGATCTACACTATTCATTGTTTTAAATATATAATAATTAATAAATATTTATAGCTTATAAAAGTTTTCATCTAAATAATATGTTAGAAATTACTTTTTTTTTTTTTGAACTTCTGAACAAGAAAATGAATATTGAATGATCCAACTATATTTCTGTCAAGGCAAAATCCACTTTTGTTGTTTCAGGCTGAGTCTCATTTTTCTTTTCCTTTCTTTCAATCATCGGTTTTTTATGGGAATTTTTTTTAAAAGGCTCAGTTGACCACAGTCCAAACCAAATCTGACCTTTTTGCCACTCTAATGACTCTAAATTCAGAAAAAAGGTTGCTTTTGATTTACAAATGAATGATTCAGTTATCGGCAGGCTTCTATATAAACTGCCAAATTTGCAGCTTTTCTTTTTTCTTTTATTTTTGATTCATTTTTTTTTTATCATAATTTTAAGTTTTTATTGTATTTTAAATTTTGTTGATTATTAAATAACAGGTGAAAGCAAGCAAACCAGATCAAATTCTCAGAGAGAAAAAAATAAATAACTTTGATTTTTTTTAAATTAAAATTTGAAAAAAACATAAATATAACTTTAAATTTCTTAATTATTAGAAATATATTTGAATATATATATCTAATTGAAAAATTATTCACCAAAGAAAAAATATTTTCTGTTAATTCAATTAATACATTTTCTGCTAAACGTTATGAAAAATAAATTTTTAGACAGCCTTACCGATTATATTGGATAAAACATTCATAACAAGCCCTTAATATATAATTTCTCATATCTACAATCAAAATTGACTAAGTTACAAAGCTTTGAGTTTCAGATCGATCCATGACCACCTCAAGAAAACAGTATACTGGTGAGAGGACTATTGATACAGTTTATAACTGTTCAAAAAATGATATTCAAACTTTGCTTGATCGCAGAACAATGGAACCTTTTTGTTTAAGAAGTTCGCAAATAAATAATATTTCACTAAATATGGCTAAGAGAATCAGAGGACTGTAAATAAATTTAGGTTCTATAATTTCTTCAAGAACAAGATTATTAATTGAAAAAATATAAAATATAATTCTTTATGAAATTTAAAGCATTTTTCCAACAGGAACAATATACCTATTTAATAAAATTTAGAAATTACTTTTTGTGCCATAGTTAAACAGTCACTTTGTGTAATGTATACTGACTGCATTCATGTATGCAATTTTTGTATTGGATGACATCTTAAAATAACTCAAAAAAATTAACTTTATTTTATTTGATCATATTTAGAAATACACCAATAATAACTAAATCTCTACATTGATAAGCCAGAGGAACATCCAGTACTTTCATTAAGAATGATACATTAAATGCATTTTAATAAACATCTAGGTTTAATCAGCATTATTCTTATTCATAAATTGCAATACTCATAAAAAGACTCATATCATGATAATTTAACATAATACATGAAAAGATCAAAATGGATTTTATCTTAAAATTCAAAACTTGGGTTTACTTGAAAACTTATTTGCTTGAAATTACCACAATGCATGCGAGTATTTATAAATAACTTTTAAAAAAGCACACATACTGAAGGAAAAGATATGAAGCTTACTTCTGATTAAGGATTTTTGGATCCAAAAGCACAGGTTGTTCTTTCCTAAGTTTTTCTAACAGAAAAAAAAATAGATTTAAAATTAAAATAAACATGTGAATTCAATTGAAAGGATTTCTATATTAAGTTTAACTAATTTTCTGAGTTATTTTTTTTAAAAGAGAGAGAGAGATGATGGATTCCTCATTTGTAAAAGTTCAATAAATTAAATTATATATATAAAAATAAAATGAGATAAATTTATGAAATTATAGATGAATTTTTTTTAATGGTTTTTTATGATTAATTTTCAAAAACCCCAAAGCCATTTTTATAATGATTTTTGTGTTCATTCCAGTTTTTTTTAATTTTTGTGTATAATTTCTTATTTTTAAACTGTGGATCTCAATATGAATGTATTATATTAAAATTAAATCATGAATTCTCTTATATTAAATTTTTGAATATGAAGAAACAAAATTATTTCATAATGTGTTTCTGTTTAAAATATTTCAATAAAATCTTCATAATAAATTTATATACAAAATTTAAATACTTAAATCATAAAGTATTTCATTGACTGAATTTATTTCCAAACTTGAGAGAATAATCAATTGGAGTGTTCTACCCGAAATTTCCTTGCAAAATTTCTAATAAAAGAGTTAAAACAGAAAGGAGTTGACATGACACTGGCATATAAAATCTGTTAAATATTACCATTTGCCACGAATTTAGCCTTTTTACTGAATCCCTTATATATCTTATGTGAGATTTTAGTGAATAATCCCTGGTATGCAATTAATAGACAAAATGGTAATAGGTAATAGACAATGCCTGGTAATAGACAAAAATCAAATTTGTGTTTTTTAGATGTATTTTTCCTAACCAACTGAAACAAAAATGTGATGCAGAACTACATATGTAGTGACAAAATCGCATATCAAATTCGATATATTTAAATAATTACATTTACATGTTTCTGAAAATACAGGTCAACAGAAGGTCAATCCCTTGTTGGTTTCGGCACAAAATTTGATAATTGCCTATATAGATATGAAATTTGTGCACGAATTTTATTCATTTATAGCTGCTCTGTTAGTTTTCTAGTATTCCTATCAATTTATATTCTAACAGCTCAACAGGCAGATGTTTGCTAAACAGCTCTGCCTATTTTGAACAAAATTTAACATAAATCTACAAATTTGGTGCAAAATTTGTATACTAAATTCCTTCCATCTATCTTAAAACATTATTTAGTTATATTTGTCATTATAATAGATGGACAGACATTTTACAAAAATATCAAAAATTTGAAAATCAGAAAATACACAAAGCAATCCTTTAAAAAATTTATTTATGAATTATCACAATAAGATTTGATTTGTTTGTATATTAGAATTAAAAGTTTGATACAATCTACAAGCTAGAATAGTTTGAGTCTAATTATCAGGATAAAGGTTTAATATTATATATACAATTTAGAAAAAGGACTAAAGAAAATATTTGGATTTATATAAAAATGCATGAAATGCAATATTTTATGTTTGAAATAGTCGTAGTTTGAAACATAATAAACAAAAAAAAAATTACTTCGACTCAGAGCAGGATCTAAAAATCAGCACAGTATTATAAAGTGGGAATATTATAAAAAGGTGGGAAAAGTTTATTCATGAATATGGAAATCCCCTTCAGACACATTAAGACAGAGAAGTGCGCCCAGCATCCAGTTGAGACTGAGGCTAGGTTCAAATGAACTTGTAAATCATCAGCTATATACTTTTTTTTATATCTTATTTAATAATTTTTTATATGTGCATCTGTTTTTATTATTATTATTATTATTCAGTTATTCAAACAAAAAGTGAAACGACGATAAATTAAGCAATCAACTCCTAGCAATGCACAATTTAGAAAGAATTACTATAGCGTCTGAATTTATGTTCAACTATTGATAAAATAAATTCCAATTAATATAAGGAAATGTCACGATTTTAATTATTATTTCAAAGAATTATAAACATAATTCTATTTTTAGCACATAATAATCTTTCATTTCATAGATGACATGAAATAATAGGAATGCCTGATAATGAAAATTTTTTAACTGCAATCGAATAATTAAATAAATATGACTGTGTACTTATGGATCATTTAAACAGAATAACAAATTCCACAAACTAAATTGTCAATGATTTAGTTCATACATTACAAGATAAAATTATTCCTACCTTAGGAAATGAAGTTCTACACAAAATTAAAGATAATATAAATCCAGCTACATATTACAATATCTAAATGTATTCTATTTTTGATATTTCCCACAAAAAAACAAACTTCAGTCTTTATTAGGCATATAAATTTTAAGGAGAAAAAATAATTATAAATGAGTCATTTTTAGAGTTTATTGAAGTAACTGATGTGACTGACAAAAAATTTATTCAGAAGTATTAAGTGAGCTTGATTTAGATGTTATGGATTGTAGTGGGCAGGCATACAACAACAATAGAAACATGAAAGGTAAATATAAATTTTCTGTATTGTTCTATTGTAATCTATGTGCATGCCTGGCTTATCATACTCTTTTAATTTATTGATTTGTGATGTTGTTTCCAGCAGTATTTATTACATTTTTGGGGGGGGGGGTTACTGCAATGTTTGTATTGCTTATTTTCTGCATCTAAAAAAGGATGGGAAAATCTACAAAAGCATTCAAACATGACTTTCTAACAATTGTGCGACACTTGTTGGGATGCCAAAATAGATGTGATTTAAGCAGCGTGTATACAGGTTGATTAACCTTGTAATGCCCTAGAAGAATTTATTGATGTAAATAACAATATTACAGCAGTTCTGAAGCTAAAAGTCTATTGGATTCAATAAAGAAATGAGATTCATTTTGTGCTTAATAGAATGGTTTACAATATTTTACAAAATTAGCTATTAATAAACTATTTCAAATAAAAATAATTTTTTGACTGGTTTTTTAATTCATCCTGTAAAATTAAAGCTGAAATCCAAAATTTAGGAATAAAATTTAACATATTTAGAGGAAGCAAAAGTGATAGCACTTAATTTGAATCTTTCAGAACATTTTCTTGAAAAATGAATTCGAAAAAGAAAAAAATATTCCGAAACAGCAGAAGATGAAACTATAGAAAACTTGGTTAAGAAGTCAAGTATTACTTTTTAATTCTGTAACTGATACTGGAATTTTACAGATAGAAGATAAATTTAAAAGCGTTTCAAACTAATCATTGACATAAAATCTTTTTAAAAAATGAATTAGAAAATTATTCCAAAAACTTTGTAATGTTTTGTGATAACAATGTAAATGAAAACCTAATTCAAATAATTATTTGAAATGGGATTTGATTTTGAATGAGATGGATGTAAATAACACTCAACACATATTGAAATATATACTAATTAATAATTATAATGATTTATTTCTAAATTTATTAACTGTGTTAAAATGTTTCTTTACATTGCCAGTTTCTATAATAAGTGCTGAACCCTCTTTCATCAAATTAAAATAGGATTTTTTTCGATCAAGAATATGGGTACAATGCTTAAACGCTCTTGCTATACTAAGTATTGAAAAAGAAATTGGAAAAATTGCAATTTTCCTGGAGTAATTAATATCAAAAACAAAATCATGCATTAAATACATATGTGGTTTTTTTTTTTTTTTACTCGGCTAAATAAATATAGGGCTCTAAATGGTTTCTTGCACCCGGCCCCTTCATAGAAAGGGCTGGCTCTACAAACATAAATTCAGCAATACTATTCAACCACTTAACAAAGCAAATTTTATGATTAAATATACTGACAAACTTCAGACACACCCACACAAATTATTTAAACATTGTAGATTGCATCCATCTTAAAAATCAAATTTGTTTTATTTCTTTCTACCAGTACTGACACACACAAAAAAATGTTATGTAATATTTTTGGTACAATGGATAGCATTATCCATATAAATATAGTTTATTTTGTACAACAAATAAGTTAGTAGAGCTATTTATATTTTGTGTCCAGCCATAAAAATGTTTGTAAAAAATAAAAGAATAGCAGAACAGGTTGAAGTAGATTTATACATGATAATATATCTTCATGCTATGTCAGTTATTATTAATCATAAGATAAGTTATTATTAAAAGAATATGCAATCACATGATTGGAATAAGAAAAATTAGTTATCTAACATTCATTGATAATATAATTTATCAAATGCTAATGAGAATTAGTAAAGCATAAATTAACTCATATCATATACATATAAATTGAATTTGTAATAGTAAGAATAGGTATCCAGTAATTATTAGCAATTTAGTAATGAGCTATAAATAAAAATAATTTTTTAAAATCAACTTGCAATCATCAACACTTAGAAAAATTTGGTAGAAAAAATAACCCTACTTTGTTCCCACTTTTTTCGGGCAATATTTAGTGTCAATCAATAAAACAATATATGTATTTTTAATTCAGAGAAATAAAAATTTTGTAGTAAATTTTTTAAATGATTTGAATGTTATACAAATATACAAATTTTATTTTTACCGTAAGTAATAGCAATCTTCAATTGCCTTTCTTTTTCTCTAAGTTCCTGAAGAATAACCTTTTTATCGATATATTCTTGCGATGTGAAATTAGTACTACTTCCAGGCTTGTCATTGTCTAACTTTCTCTTATTCCTTTTCTTAACCTTAGCAGGCAATTGAAAAATCTTGTCCACACTGTTTTTTGCTCGAATAGATCTGATTTTGGAAGAATACTGTGCATTCTCAAGAGACTCTCTGAAAAACAGAAATTGAGGATAAAACTTTCAATTCAATGCAATTAAAAAGAGAATAAATTATCCCCTCACCAAAAGAAATTTAGAAAATTTTATATCACTAAAGAAGTAATTAAAAATCTTTACTAATAATAAAACATTATATATATATATATGCTTGTCAGTGTGTTTGTTTGTTAATACTCTGACTGACTACTGAAATAAAAAGATGGAAGATAGGAATGTGCATCTTGGTGCAATGTTGTTATAAATCCTATACTATAATACGAGGAATGGTTTCCCAGTCGAAAATCCCCCCAGAATTAATAAACTCCGGTAAACTTGGTGATCTGGGGTTTTTGGCCAACTAGGAATCGATTGGCGCCGGTTTTGAAGCGCTATGGTCGAGCAGTTCGGAGTTACAGATAGGATATTTTCAAACTTTATTAGTTCGCCATAATGGCTATAGATGGCAGCAATTAAATTTTCTTTGTCTATTGCCTAATAGGTTTCAAGCGGTAATTGTATAATTTTTTGTTATCAATTACATTTTATTTCCTATGACTTTTCAAACTTTACCTTTGTATAGAATAGTTCCCTTTCCAAACTCTAACTTTGTTTAGAATAGTTTACAATGATGCACTTTAACCGGTTATCTTTTCACCAATGGTTTCACAAATTTTCTTATGGTATGTATTGTTTTGATAAATCACAATTGAAAATTTAAATCTTCGAGTTAGCTTCGATACCTGTTTTCTCCGAGCGGAGCTCTGTCATCCGCTTGTTTAATTAAAACAATATTATAGCATTTCCCCATGATAATACAAAAAATATTATGGTACAAAAATAGTTTTTACACAGTTTCTCCAATAATAACAATTTAGCGGTTATTCAAAATTTCCTTGAATTTTGGAAATTTATAATAGGATATTTATATAATTTTCAGCAACAGATTTCAATGTTACAAAGTGTTTTCATAGTTTCATCTAATATTACATTTTATTATTAAAAGCTAAGGATGAGATATTCTACTGATATTCGACTTAGTATCTACATTAAAAATTAGAAAAGGACATGTCATAGCCACAAAAGACAACTCGGAATTTGAAATTACATTATCTTAATTAATAGATTACTAAAAGTTTCTTATGGTGCTGTAATAGTTTAGGACTTAACTGCATGTAGATAATTAACACAAACAGAACAAATGAAAGGCTATTAAAATAATATGGCCTTTATTATAATTTGATGCTTTCAAGTAGTTTGCTGTAGAAATGATAAACATCATGTACAAATGATTTAATTTATATTAAATACAACCAATATTCCAGCCAAATACTTCAAATGTTGCCAAAAGTGGCATTTTAATGAAAAGAATGAAGCTAGTGGCAAGAATTTAAATGAAAAGAATGATGCATTTCAGAGCATGATGCATTTTCTTCAACTATTAATCTGAAATACATTTTTTTAATTAATAAAAAAATAACCTTTTTTCTCCAGGAAATAATGATTTTAGGAAAAATAAACTTATATTTCAGCAAATGAGATTTGAATAATGAGCAAAAACTTGAAAAACATTAATCTTAAATTGTTCCTAAATTCCAATAAATAATAAAATTTCAGTATTATGAGGAAATACAAATTTTATAATAGTGGAATATATTCTCTACAACAAATTCATTTACATAATGTTTATTAAAAAGATAAATTTCCTTTACAATTATAGGCATGTGTAGTAATTACAGTTTATTGGTGCTCTAAAAATTGAACTCTTACTATCTGAACTTGGACTTCCTTGCAACTTTAAGCTCTAATTAACAGTTATCTGTTTGGAATTTATCTTCCAACATTGAAACATGTCAAAACCAAAATTCTGTACCAGCTGTTTCTCTGCTAAACTGAATAAATTATTCAAGCTCATAATTTTCGAAATCATTACTTTTATAAGAATAATATTCAGTATTTTCATTATAGCCACATATAATTTTGTATAGTTTGATCAAGTCTGGACTTGTTATTATAACCCATTTTCATTGAAGTCAATTTATTTTTACAGTTATAAAAATAGAGTTGTATAGTCAATTCTTCCTGGCTAGCTAACTACAAAATTTTGTACACTAGTGGATCTTTGATAACAGTGCTTTATTCCAATACTTCCCAAATTTAATCATCAGTTAGTCAATTTAATTAAATTTGGATTACATAAGAAAGTGAGGTAACTGGTGTCAATTTGAGAGAAATTATTTCCTTATATTTCTAATAATGAACAATAAATTAAAAACTAAAATGCAAAAATAATCTAGTACACTAATAAGAGAGTGTTTTCAATCTGTTTCATTATATTAATTCAAATTCCTTTATTTTCAATTTTGTTATTGATTCAGAATTAATTATCAATTTAAATAAACCTCCTATCACAATCATTTGAATATCCTTGACAGTCATGCTGATTCAACAAATTTCATCCTTATATGTGTGCTTTCTGCTTGCTCTATCAAAATTTCAACTAAGATATGATTGGCTCCTAAAAATACTCCGTCTTAATTCATTCTCTTTTTTGAGGCATCTTATTGTACAAATGTTTTCCTAAATGCTTTTAAATATGTCAAAATGCAGTCATGTTTTAGAACTGTTACATTTTATGTGATTAACTTTTGTTCACCAGTAGGTCCTAAAACAAATAAAATTTTACATCATATGCAGGCATAAGCTATCTATAATTTCTTTTAAAATTTTCATATCAAAATTTTTTGTGGTAAAACAAAACCATATAGAGAAAAGTTTGTGTCTACAGAGCAAGCATGAAGGCAAAAGAAGTTATGTGACTCCAAAATATATTTGTAAAAGAAACATTTATAATGAAAATAAAGATACAAAGTAAAATAAGTATTAATTCTGAAATATAAATGATAAATGTAAGAAGAAAATAAAATTCCTAATAAAGAAAATAGCAATATTTTACTTAATATCTTCTGAAATTCCTGAATATGATGAAATCTTTGATAAATTTCTTCTAGAAATACGAAAGCTTTTATCATGTTCAGAAGCTGTTGACTGCATCTTTTCTAAAAGAATAAAAGTAAGTAAAAAAGTAACCTCTCAAATAAAATGTCAATGCAAATATAAAATAATTGTAAAAATTTGGTTATAAATCTTTATTTTTCAACTACATTCTTTTTAACTTGATCACAAAATAAGCAAATTTTAGATTTGAAAAGATTAAAACAAAAAGTTTATTTCTTGCTTTTTGTAATATTCGGTAGTAAAACACTTTCTTTAAGGTTTGGTTTACATTGACGACATTTGCGCCTGGATAATGGAAAAGTACCCAAAATGCATACATTTTTATTATGATAAACTATTTTAAAGATATTGTATTATTTAAAAAATAGTATATGAAATAGAATAAAACAAATTATCAATATATTCCAATATTCCACAATTTAAAGAAAAATTTATGAAATATTTCTGTCTATTAAAAATCAATGAAATTTCTATTTATTCATAAAATTATACAAATCGAATGGAGTTATTAAAAATAATGCGAAACTTCAATTAGCATTTAAAATAAATATGTGATTATTATCAAAATAAATATCTCAAAATCTTAAACTGTGTGAGAAAAAAATTTCCAACAAGAAAAAATATCAAGTACAAAATTGTCTTGAAAGGTTATAACTAGCATTATTCCAGATAGCATTTCTCTCATCCCATACGTAATCAAAAAAGTAATACAATTTAAGCTAAAAAATATTGAATAAAAATTGATGTTCCTTAAAACTAAATTGACCATTTATTAAAAGAACTTCAACATGTACATAGCCAAGAGTACTCAGCATGATGATTTATTAGATGTTTGAAAAACTGTCATTTTAATGAATAATGTAATACATGTAGAACTCGTATGCAGGTAAATTTAATCTAAGTAGAAAATAAGGTAATCAAATAGCAAAAAAAAAAAAATCTAAATAATTTAGTGAGAATATTATTTCATCCGTCCAATATTTCGAACCAGATAAAGAAAACAGAGATTTCCCTAAAAGTAAAGATCAAGTAAAACATTAAAATGAGACATTGGTAAATTCTAATATTTGATTCTCTATTCTAATATTAGAAAATCTAATTCATATTAAATAAACATTTTGTATGTTCGCAAGACTTTTTTGTTTTCATTTAATTGATAAAATGAGGTATATACTCTTTTAGAGACCCATATTTAATAATAAATTACTATAATATACTAAAAATCATACGTTGTTATATAAAATGGAAATATCATTTATAAACTTAAAAAATGCATATATCTATACATATTCCAAACATATTACCAATTTTTTAGAATATCGCTTGGAGGAAATTATTAACAAAACTTTCAAAAATTTAGATTTATAAGTTAAAAAATAAATTGCTTCAAACCATTGTCATTATGTCATGACAAACATTTGTTTACGTTCAAGAGAAATTTAATGTTAGCGCCTCTTATATCTTCACTTCACTTCGCAATGATTCTGCTAGATTAAATCGCACGCCCAAGTTTCCGATAAAGCTTATTTTTAAAGCCGTTCATTGTCTAAATTTTAAAATATATAGTCCTTTCTTTTAGAAATATTCCAAATTTGTAAGAATAGGCAAATAAAAAAATGCATAAAGAAGAATTTGCCAGCATGATTTTCTAAGACTATTCTGAATGCTATTTTCAATCCTATCCTAAGAGGAGAGCTTTAATGGGTCAGTTCCTCAATTCATGTTAAAAGTTACGTATCATGTACTCCTGCGCATGGCATTTACACACGGTGAAATTTCGTCAGCTCTTTTCTGTTTCTACCCTCAAGAACCGGTCAAGCAAGATTTTCGTCATCGACAACTTTTTCTAACCAGTTTGAAAATGCCGACGAAATATTGTCAGCAAACGAAATTCAACCAATTATGTGTGACTTTGAAGTGACGTCACTTTTGTTGTCGTTGGCTGACGAAAAGTGCGGACGGTATTTTGCTATGAGAACTTTTAAAGACCATCAGTTAATATCAAATAATTTTTGTATATGATTTTTGTATATGATGGCATTAAAATAAAATACATCATGAGGTTTTACTTTTTCTATTATGAATCTTAAAGTTTTCTTTGTCTTTATTGATTCATATTCAGTTATTGCTGGGTAATCATGTCTAACAACAAAAAAGAAGCAGCTTTTTCTCGTCAATGTTTTTTTCTGATAATTTTCATTTTTATTTCTTGTATTTAAATAGAAATTATTATATCATGTTATATTATTGTGCACCTCAGTGATTTTGTTTTAAGAAGTAAAGGTATTTTAGATGAAAATCATTTTTCATATCAGAATTCATTATATGTTTTTTATCTCTAATTTCATTGCTACATGGATGCTTCACTCTTTTATATATATATATTTCTTTAACACACCAATTTTGAATCATAAAATTCTGCAAAAACATAAAGGGGTTTCTACCACCTTCTCTTTATATTCTATTTAATTTCTATATGTAGGTATATTTATCATGAACTTATCCATGTTTATTGAAATTTATTGTATTGTATGTTTTAATTTTATTTTATGGTATTCATTCAATGTAATTTCAGCATTTTGAAATTCATTTCAGAAATGTTCTACTTTAAAAGTATATTCATCAGCGTTGTGTTTTTAATGGCGATAAAAAAAAAGAAAAAAAATTCCTGTTGTTTAGTATCCAGAATGTTTTTGTTGAATAAAATTGATTTTATCAATTACTTTGACTTTCTTGTCATGCTATGTTTATATTCTTTCTTAATGTCTAGAATAAATAATTGTTGAGTTATTTTTGATAGGTCATTGTATTGAAACATCCATTTGATCATATTCTTTCAAATAATTATCATATGTATTTTATCTATATTTTTTGAATGTGTGAAAAAAAATTATGAAAGCGTAATTTTGCTTGTTTGTTCTTTAATGAAATACTAATTGAAATTTTAATATAAGAAGTTTAACGTACAATAGAAAACGTTGTTTCCTAAAAATATCACAAGTAAATTCGTACGTTATCTTTCATTTTATTTTCAATAAAAGAAATATTATATTCAATTCAATAAATTCAATTCGCAAAGAAATGCACAATTCAAAATATATAAACATTCAAATGTATTCTAGTTCTTAAAAGCTTTCCAATTAAAAAACTCTTCCCAAAAAGAATAATAGACTTCTAAGCAGAATACAATCAATTCTAAAACGAGCATTCAGTTAATTTAGCATCAGAATAACTTTTATAACATATGTTCATGGCTATCAGAATCGAAAATAAATTTAACTATTCTAGATCTTTAGTAAATACAATTTTTTTTCTAAAAAGTAAATGCAAAATATAACAAGTAAAATTAAATTACTGCGAAAATTTGGAGAAAATAATTCAAAATATTAATTTTTTTTTATAAAAATAAAAAGATTTTTTCTAATTATTCAACTTTAGTGCTTTCATCAACGTTAGCTGCTGACATTCCGACATGCACAGACGGTTGAAAATTTAACAGAAGCGGTTTGTTTGGTACATGACACATGATCATGAATTGACCTCAAATGGTGACATAGGCTATTTTTTTTTTTTTTTCTATTTTAACGACCAATTAATTCACAACGGATTGATTAAAGGATCATCGGAAAAAGTCTTGTTTTCGAAGTACAGAAGTCGGTAAACTTTTACTTCAATATCGAATTAGCACAGTCAATTCTAAAATTATCTATCGTTAAAATAGTAACGGATAAAGTTCTTTCGTAAATGACTATCCATTTTTCGCATTTGTGCTTTAATAATTTAAAAATACTTAAAATTGAGGATTTATTTACCTATTATTCACAGAAATTAAAGATTTAGAACTATAAATCCCTTTGCCAACCTTTGAGTTACCAATCGCCTGCTCACACCCTTCCTAGAGTCATCTACAATGATTTGGGTTACAAATTTTACGATCAGGACTTAATAATCAAAAAGAAGTACCTGATGAAGTTAAAGACGTTGAGATGGGTACCATTGATAGAACTGGAAGGCAGTTTCTAATTACAGTAGCTGTCCTCAAAATTACAAAATGCTCGTATATATCGTTAAGATATCTTCTCAAAATTGTAAAGCATTCAAAACATTGTATCACATCATTAAGATATCGCACAATATATCTTGATCTAATACAGACAATCCTTAATCTCTTTTAGTTAGAAGAAGATACTTTTGCATCCATTATTAGATGCTGATTATTTACCGTTTATATCAAGATGAAATGAAATACTGTTTCCTCGGCAAGACTGTATTCTTATTAGATGCTAGATATCCTTTAGATGGTACTTTTTTGAATTATAATATTTGATAGAATTTTTTTTACAAAAACCTCGTGAATTAAAATCTAATACATTTTTTTTCCTTCAAATTTAGTATAATTTCTCAATTTGCCCTGCAGTTTCTGAACCAGAGAACAGGTAAGTAGGAAAAAAATTATGATTGTTTTAGTGCATCACAATGTGAAAGAAAATAGGAAATTTCTTCTTATTTATCAATCTAGTGCCGATATTTAAAGAATATATAGAAATACAGCTTATTTTTAAATTCAGAAGCTAGATAATGTATTTCTTAAGCTACCTGTAAAGTTTTAAGCAAAACATTCGGTAAACTTCTAAACTAGATTTCTTTTTCAAATATCTTTTTAGCTTTAAAAAAACTTTTTTTTTCCAATTTTTAAAAAGCCTTTTACCATTTAACTGGTATATTTTGGGTTCATACTCATTTTTTCTATCTTTCTTATGCAAGTACTCAAAAATGTAACTATCTTTGAACACTTTTCGAAAATCTCATCCCGAACTTTTTTCATTTTGGATAAATCATTTTTATTTTATGAATTTGTAATAATGCATGAATTTTATTTCTTACTATGACTCTTGATAGCGTGACATCCATCAATCAATTATTTAGTATTCTAATAACTAAAAGAATTTGATTAATTACATTTGATAAAGTGTTATTATTATCCAAATAGTTTAGGATTCATTGAATTTATATTTCTTAACAAACTTATTTGGTAACTAGGAAATGAAATTTTCTAATTGACTTACATGCAATCCTTTCTCGGCCTAAAAGCCCTATTCAACTACATTAGTTAGTTGGAAATCCGCCATTGAAAATGCATAAAACTCTATAAAGGATTACTACATCTCTATGATATAAGCATTTCGGAGATTAAATATAGAACACTTTCTGTAATGCTTAAAGAATTATAGTAGAAGCAGCTGCATGTAAGTCTTGGATTGAGCAAAGAACTATTATTATGTAATTTTAAAGCATCTAATGAATTTCCTTAGAATTCAAAAAGCTGTTCTGAAAGTCTAGTTCGGCCAGACAATACTGTACATATTTTTTGATAGAAGCTCCAAAACTAAAAAGACAATAGAGAATATTGATGTCCAGTTTTTGTAGTATTGGGTCGTTCGGAAAGTCATTTCGTATTTTTGTGTCAAAATGAAAAGAAATTTTCGTTTAATGAATAAATTATTTATTAAATTATAAAATTGCCATTCTGGTCTAATACCTTTTGCCATTCTGATCTAATACCTTTTGGTAGTAACATGATTACACGCTCATAAAAGTTTTGGTCTTTGCTGTAAAAAAAAACTGATCGAGGTGGTTTTTGGCCTCCTCATTTGAAGGAAAAATTTTGCAAATCACTTCTGGTACTGATGTACTGTTAACACATCTTCTCCACACATATTGGCTAATTTATTTCTGGCTTGAACAGCATTTTTACCTTTTATATAGCAAAAAAGAAAAAAATGACGAAAATGCTGTTTATTGCTCTCCATATTTAAAAGGGCGCCATCCAAAAACTACTGCGAAGAATCAGCTGCACTTTTTCACACTCAAGCCTTGCTATATCAGCTCTTAAAACATAAAATGATTTTGCGGTTTAAGTATGAAATTGGGTGCGAAAAATGCAATAAATCCTTTGTCAGGAAAAAACGAAATTACTTTCCGAACAACCTAATATAATGAGAGACCTCGAAATCTCTTTAAATCTGAAAAGCACATTTTTAGAATTCTGCTGGTCTGTCCATAAAGGCAGTGAGTTAAAATGATGAAATTTTGTTAATAATATTTACCGTAAAATTAAATTTTTATTTAATTTTGGATTAAATACATTTAAGAGAAGCTCATCTGAGTGGATGCAAAGACGATCTTTTACACATACAAAAAAATAGGTAATTCAAATTTTAGCAAAGATTTTTATCCCCTAGATTATACCATTCAGGACAAAATCGTCGAAGGGTTTATTCTTTGTTGGTCTGCCTATTACCGAATTTGTAAATACTGTTGGAGAAAAGTAATAAGCTAGATAAATGAAATTTAGTATGTAGTCTTAATTATTTGTCAGCTAACATTAAATTTTACACCTGATCAACTGAAGCAATTTGATTGAAAAGAGGTTGGCTGATTAAATCTGTATTCCTAAACTCAACTCAAACAGCGAATGTAAGACCAAAGGGGGGGGGGGAAAGAAGATAACAATAACTTATTTATTTTTACTTTCCCATATACGAAGTATAGAGAAAGTATTGTAATCGTCAAAAAATCGAATTTAAAGTTTTGATGAATCTCCAAATTTTAGATCTTTCCGAGATCAAAACACACACTTTTGGCATTATATCTGTCTGCACGATTTTAACAAAGATAACTCAAAAGTGCTTCTGAGTGAGAAAAATGAAATTTGATATTTGGTCTTTACATGAAATTCGTATATTTCTTTCAAAGTTTGAGCAAAATATGTTAAGAGGAAATCTATCTGACTGTCTGTTCGAATATAAGCTAGCATCATTACTAACATTAGGCCCAGAGCTACACTGATAAAATTCAGTACGAAGATTTAACATCCATATTGCGGACGCCTATCAAATGTTGTGTCAAATATAACACTCTCGTCTGTCTCTCTGTCTGTATTTTTAAAAACATAAACCAGATAATTTAAAAACATAATGACTTAAATATATTAAATTTGGAATGGACTTTTGCGATTGCGTTTGTACTCATGAGTGAAATTTTGGTTTGAATCAATTTGGAAAAATGGATTTAAAATACAAATGCATCAATATTACAGTATGCGAGAAAGGTGTAGGTTTGGTTTTGTTTAGTGGCGCAAAAGCCATATTTGACCATACTGCGCCAATCAAATGTTAACAAAAGATGTTAAAAACATTCACTAATAAACACAGATGTATAAATATAAAATTGCTGCAGTATTACGTAAAAATAATTTTAGCAACTTGAATTTTATCTTATACTATAATACGAGGAATGGTTGCCAAGTCAAAAATCGCCCCAGAATTAATAAACTCCGGTAAACTTGGGGGTCTGGGGTTTTTGGCCACGAGGAGTCGATTGGCGCCGGTTTTGAAGCGCTACGGTCGAGCAGTTCGGAATTACAGACAGAATATTTTCAAACTTTATTAGTTCGCCATAATGGCTACTTAAATTTTCAAGCGGTAACGTGCTGCCATCTATAGTCAATATGGCGAACTAATAAAGTTTCCAGAAGATGATCCGGAACTCAAGCAACTGATCTCGAAATGGATGATCCATAACCCGTGTGGTGATATGAACCCAAGCGCTCCGTGCATGGTCAGCAAACATGGAAGAGACCAGTGCAGATGGGGATTTCCAATGGAACATCAAGACATGACATCGCTGGTGGACGATGAAAAGCCGAGGTTTATCCGGTTATCTTTTCACCAATGGTTTCACAAATTTTCTTATGGCATGTATTGTTTTGATAAATCACAATTGAAAATTTAAATCTTCGAGTTAGCTTCGATGCCTGTTTTCTCCGAGCGGAGCTCGGTCACCCGCTGGTAAATATAAAATTGCTGTTGTATTACGTAAAAATAATTTTAGCAACTTGAATTTCATAATAATGAATCATGACAATTATGTAATCTGTATAAAACTTTTTTAAGAAAAGAGAATGACCCTAAAAATACTGCTAAATGCAAGTGAAAAAGCCAATAGCTCTTAAGAATTTACAAATTTTTAGGTAATATTTTTCACCCACCAAGTCTCTTAATGTTGAAGAAGACGAATTAAGAAATTTAGCACGATCAGAATTATAAACAGGACATTCAATCAAAACATGTCGAGCAGTAAATTGTACTTGGCAGCCACTGAACATCGGAACGTTTTGACCAAATAAAAGATACTTATGAGTGAAACGCTTATGGCCTGTACGGAGACGAGTCAATTTAACATCCATCTCACGTACAGGATGAACAGGCCAAGGAACAATGTCTGCTTCAACAGAAAGTAATTAATGAGAAAGTTGAAAGAAAATCATTCACGCTTTTTTAAAAAAAGTTGCTCTTGATAGACAAATTTCAAAGCATCTCATCCTATTTCAGGTTAATGAAATATTTTGCTCATTTTCTAAAAGCAGAGAATTCTTAATTAAACTGAAATGAAATTATCATTATTATTAATAAAACAAATGAGTATTTTTTAAGGGAATTTAATTAGCGACAGATGTCTAATGACAGTTTCTCCAATCACAATTGTAAAATTATGTGAAAAAAGGTGTTAAAAATTAAAAATAGAATTGTCAAAAATAAATTTTGTCTTATCATTTGATATTTTTACTAAACAAGAATTAAATTATTATGTTTATGTTACTTTAAAAATTTATACAAAGGAAAAAAAATCCGTATTTAAGCGTTGAGCATTGAATAGAGATTTGTCTTCTTTTTAAATAAAATTATATTTTTAATGATAAAACAGCATCCTTGGATTAAAAAAAAATAGTAATACAATTTTTTTCGCAAGTGAGATATTTTAAAACAGTTTCAGAGGGTTTATCTTAGAATCCAATGAAAACTAGTTTCTAAATTTACATTCCTATAGAGTCAAAATCTTGTTTCATCCAAGAGAAAATTACAAACTAATTTGCAATGTTTCAAAAAGACAAAAACTAATATTTGGCATTCAGTTCTTTTTTTTTTCTTCATTTTAACACATTAATTGCTATTAAAAACACTTCTAGTCGAATAAGTTACATATAAGCACAAAAAAGTGCGTTACAGTATGATTATATTCAAGTTCTGCTTCAATTGAAAATATTTGATATTTTTGAAAAAGTGTATTGTTTTAAAATAATCAATAAAAATAACAAAAAAGACTGAGCAATAGATCTTTACTATAACCTCTACATTACATATTTGTATATAGTATTTCATTATAATATAAAAACTGCCAAAAAATGTCGTCAAATATGTAATATATGTAATGCATCAAATATTTTTATGTATGTTCAACTTACAGACAAATTTCAACTCAGCCCACTTGCTGTAAAGAAACAAAACACAAAATACACATTTCTTGCAATACACAGTGTTGATTGGGGAATGAAACTAAATTATTAAGCGTTCCAAATATGGTGGCGCTGAGTAATGTGCGAAAAATTCCCAAAATCCTCAAAAGGGATCAAAGAATATCCTGAATTAACTAAATACCTTGACATCCTCAAAATCAGTATAATTCCATTTCCAGGTTTTGCACATGATTGAAAATTATTTCAAATTAAAATAAGATGCCATGTACTGTCCTTCTTTAATTTGAAAGTAATATAAAATATAAAAACATTTAAAAATTATTTTTAAAAAAGATTATTTTGATTCGAATTATTTTGGTTTGATTATTTACTTTGAAACACAGAATATAGTAATGAAGATCTTTGCATATTTTGGTTAGAACCACATTTTTTTTCCCCAATTTTTCTCCATAAACTCAGGTAGAAATAGAGCAAGTTTAACAAGACCAGATAATCACTGCTAAAACTGGATGTAGTTTTTTCAAAAGTTATACAAAATAAAGCACTATCCATAATTAATGAATATCCAATTCAATATTGCTTGGTAGGAAAAATAAATTATGCAAATAAGATTTAAGGTGAAGTAATAGAATTTTTTTTCGTAATTTAACATCAGAAAAATAACTTTATTTTAATCTTGTTTTTATATTATTTGAATACTAATGTATCAAATGCTAAATAATATTATTTACTATTTAGAGTCAAAAGACAGACAGAAAATAATAATTCTTTCTTTCTCTATTTCTTCCTTTCTCTTTAAAAAAAAATTGAAACATTTTATTTATTTAATAATTAACTGGAAGACTCCAACCCTAAACGATGGAGTTAACTCTAAAGAATTTGACTTGAAGTTAAAAAAAAAAACTTTTCTTTAAATATGTAAATTATATTTGAAATGAGCTTAACGTCATTGATAATATCATAAGAATTCACTATCCAAATTAATTTATTAAAAACTATAAACAATCTTCCAAGAGTCATCTTTGACATTTCTACTCCCTTAAAGGAATAATATTATCACACTACTAACGTTGTAACTCATAAAGCAGACACCCATACATAATCGGTATTGCACTTTAACTACGAACAAAAAAAAATGGTACTGATTTCCAAGACACATGGGTGGAGAGAACTTTCCTCTCCTGTCTACCCTTAGCAGAAATGAGACTAACTCGGAACCAAAAGAAAAGCCGAGTTTCTGAAAAAAAATTAGAAGAAAACATTTCCATTTTCGGTCTCCATCCGTCGTGTTTGCGGTTCCGCGCATGCTCTGATAGTGACATCATGCGAGGTCGAGTGATGACGTAATGCGAAGAATGTCGCTCTTTGATCCGCGAACGAACTTTTTAAAAAATAGCAATTCGGGTTGAAGTGGAATGGCTATAAGTGCGCTCGCGATTCAGTTTTCGAGTGGACAGTGACAAGTGCTTCGAAAGACATGCTTTTTATTTTTCGTTCTATTTAGAAAGTTCTAGAATGTTACTTCTAATTCGAATGTTAGTTCGAACTTCAGGGATTTTATATACATAACATTGTATATATTTGTTCAAATTTGTATGATATCGTTATTGAATTCATATGATCCAAGCCTTAATTGGAAATTTCTGAAAACTAGAACTGTTTACCAAAATATCGGCCTTTAGACTTTTAAATGATTAAAATACAATGCATTTTTTAAACAAATTTCGTCTTGTGTGATACAATTGAAAAGTTTAAATTCAACTAAATAAATTCACTGCAAATTAGAAAGTGCATGATATTTTAAAATAAAAAAGGAAAGGAAAATAATTCTTGAAATTAAAGCACGTGGGTAAATATTTTGACGAATGCTTTCGAATTTCATCATAATATTTAAAGACATTGTTAAGATTAAGATAAAGACCATAGAATTATAAAGTAAAGTTAGTATAAAGACCATATAACAAATTTCCTAGGTCCAGTTAGAAGCATTTTTGAGTCAATTTTATCACAAAATGAGACGTTTTCAAAAACATGTTTTTCGAATCCAGAAAGGTCTGAAACGTGGAGATTCGACAAAATCTCGGATTCGAATTTTTTGACGATTATCATGCTTTCTCTATACTTCATATAGTAGAAAGTAAAAATATTATAAAAGTCCGTTGAGTTTTTTTTTTCTGTGTAAATTATTATTTAGGTTGCACACAATGGCACTAAGTACTTCAACTCTTGATAAAGTTAATTTCAAACACAGAATACCTTAATTAGAACTAGTTTAAATTTAATTCGGGTTTAAATAAAAAAAAGAAATCGGACATGAGATCAAATTACAAAGCCTTGAATTACATTATAATAAGATGTATTGCTTGTATATCTCGGTAACTTTTTAAAAACAATTTTTTTTTTCACTTCATTCATCGTAAGGAATTTAAATTTATTAGGGCATACTAAACTGAGAAAAACATTTAATTTAAATAATATTTACAAATAGGAAGTTCAATTTTGTCTCAATCTCGAGTATTCAATGATGCATTTCTCATTACAAAAAGAAAGAGCGTTTAAATACAACTAGCTGGTACCTGGCGTGTTGCTGCCGACGAAAAAAATAATATTAAGTGCAACCAATAAATCATTTGAGAATGTTTTATCGAAGTAGGATGAATGGTACGACAATGCATAAAATATGAACAAACAAATATTCATTTTTATTTATTAGATTTGTGTATTCTTTTAGAATTGTAAAACTTGGTTCTATCAGAACGTTAGTGAAAAGAACTATTGCATGATTCGTTTCATATTCGTTCAGAATTCTCAAATTTAATTTTTAAAAATGTAATTAAAATATTTTCTTTTAAAATTGATTAAACATAGAAAATATATTTATGTCATAGAATAGCTAGTATAGTTGAAAAGATATTTAAAAAAAAATAAAGATGGTACAAAATTATTTGAACTACAATATTTAATGGAAGTTACTGCAAAAAAAGCTAAAATTTAATTAAAATATAAAACCTCCCCAAAACTTTCTCGCATAATCTGTTATAGAGTTGTTACCTTTGAGAATAACTTGCATAGCATTTGTGTACAATAATTATACAATATTAACCATTAACTTGGATTTAGCATTTCTACTGAATCAATTGTGTCTTCTCGGTGAGTTATTTGGAGATTAATCCTTGGTAAATAAATGTGGTTAAAATTTGATTTTTAAAATTTTTAAAAAATTTTTTACTATCTCTATAACTTTCCTGTAGGTGTAAATAATCTGACCAAGTTTCATCGCAATCGGATGAATGGTTTGGGAAGGCATAAGAGACATACAGACAAACATTCATTTTTATTTATAGAGATGATATCGCTTAGGCTGTTGTTGTTGTTATTAATTTCGGAATCATCTAGCAGAGTTAGACAATTACCATGGATTCGAAAATGTCTAAAGAGTCCAAAAACAGTTGAGGGACTTCGTCTTTGTTAAAACCCAAACAAATCAAAATATGGACAAGAGAGACCATGGCATTCTGGGTATAATCTCTTTTAACCTAATTTAAATCCTAGTCATTTTTCTAAATTCTATCTTAATTTGACCACCCGTATTTTCATTCTAAAATGTTATTGTATTTCCTGATCTAATTCCCATTTTTTATTCCACCAGCGGGTGACCGAGCTCCGCTCGGAGAAAACAGGTATCGAAGCTAACTCGAAGATTTAAATTTTCAATTGTGATTTATCAAAACAATACATGCCATAAGAAAATTTGTGAAGCCATTGGTGAAAAGATAACAGGTTAAAGTGCACCATTGTAAACTATTCTAAACAAAGTTAGAGTTTGGAAAGGGAACTATTCTATACAAAGGTAAAGTAAAGGTAAAGATTGAAGTGTGTTGAAGTTCAATATTTTTGACAAATTTATTTAGAAAAACCAAACATATATACATACATAAGAAACATATTATAAACCTATAACAGCATAAACATAAAACTTTAT
>JAPMOQ010037609.1:0-13646 GCA_026543055.1 Argiope trifasciata | reverse complement strand
GTTATGAAATGTTAAGATTGCAAAGCAAGATTTATGTTCCCTAGAGGACCAAGTTATGAAATGTTAAGGTTGCAAAGCAAGATTTATGTCCCCTAGAAGGCCAAGTTATGAAATGTTAAGATTGCAAAGCAAGATTTATGTCTCTTAGAAAAGAAATTACTCCTTAAAAAATGCTTGAAAAATTCATGATATGAATCAAACTAAGATCAAATCTATGATAATATCAAATGATTAAAACCAATATCATAAATTTAAAGCAGAATGTCTTATATAAAAGATTGCAATGGAAACTAAACTAATTAGATCTTAAAAGAATTGTTATAATTGATTCTTCTATTCATTTCATTGTGTATAGAAATCTCTAAAGGAACTCTTGTATTTTTATGCTCTATACTTGTATTCAAGCACAGAAATCTCTGGAGGAACTTTTGTATTTTTGTGCTCTATACTTGGATGTAATTACTGTGAAATGTATTGTAAATGGCAAGGACCATTTGAAACAGTAAAATATCACGTTTTCATCATTATCAAGCACTCAAGTTGACCTACTTATTTGTGAATAACTGTAATATTTTAATTCAATCTATTGTTCATGCCCCTATAGCCGAGAAGTAGTTTAGGTGGCGGAAGATTAAATATCTTCAATGTCATTAATTTGTGCCTACATACATTCTTGTCAATGGTCTTAACTGTTAAATTTGACCTGTTTGCATAAACTCTAATACGAAAGGTAGTTGAAATGGAAGAATAAAGAAGTTCATCTCCAATATCAATTAAACATTCGGACCTATTTATTAGCAAATAGGTGCAGTTTTTAAAAGCAAACTCCTGGTGCCAACTGAATGAGGGTGATATGATATATAAATGGCAAGTAAGTTGCAATTTGAAATAGTAAAATATCCTGAATTCATCATTATCAAACACTCAAGTTGGCTGACTTATTTGTGAATAACTGTAATCTTTGAATTCCATCTATTTCTCATCCCTCTCTAACCGAGAAGCAGACTAAGTGGTGAAAGATTAAACAACTTCAATGTCAACAATTTTTGAAAACTTACATTCTTCTCATTAACTGTTGACATGAACTCTAATGCGAAAAGCAGCTGAAATGGAAGAAAAAAGAAATTCATCCTCAATATCAATTAAGCATTCTGACCTATTTATTAGCGAATAGGAGCAGTTTTTTAAAGCAAACTCCTAGTGAAACCTGAATGACGGAAAGAACTAAAAATGATAAAAGATGTGTGTGTTTTTGTCAGTATCATAAATTCATATAAACCGAACCATGTGAAAGTGCGATAACATGAACCTTAAAATGGAATGGTAAAAAAGCCATAAAATTTAACCAGATGATACTAACCAAACTATTCCAAAGTTTTTAAGAAAAGTTAAATTACATATACAGGGAGAATATGAAAATAAATAAATAAAATATACCATACAAAAAACAATTATAACTGTGAATATTAGAAGAAAAAGGAAAAAATAACAAAGAAAATACCAAAAAACTGCACATACAGTAAAAAAATCTGACTTTATAGCCTGTCCTAGAACTGAACCTTAGGAATCAACAGAAAGCAAATTGGTAAAGAAACCGCCTATAGTAACAAGAAGCGAGCAATGTTGGAATAATGACTAGCAAGAGAAAGAATAGCTATTTGTAATTATTGAATATATCTTATATTCCTATAAAATAAATGGTATAATTATACATCAAACACTTGTTATAGGTCTTGCTACTTTTCCATTATATCGGGGCAAATCTCGCCAAGCAATCTTTTTTGGCATCAGCACACTGTCACCATTTTGGCGCAGTAGACAAAATGGCCGCTACATTTTTTAAAAATGTAGCTGCAAAAGGTTACAGGCGGTGATATTCCGTTTGGTGTTGATTGCATCATTATTGGTGACTTTTCGCCTGCGCCGGTATAAGGGAAAAGTACCAAGTTCTTTTTACTAAGATATCTCAAGAGTGATGATCAGATGAGGGGGAGTCACCGAAATAGTTTCACACTTTATTTTCTAATTGTAATTATTGACAGTTATTTGTAATTATAGAATATATCTTATGTTTCTGTAAAATAAATATTATAATTATGTATGATTTCTTTTCACTAAAGTATCTCAAAAGCGATGATCAGATGAGGGAAAAGTATCAAAATAGTTTAACATTCTATTTTCAGACAATAAGAATTTTTTCCCCAAAAGAACTGAGAATTACTTCAAAATAAAAAATTATATTCAATACACTTATTAATTAAGCAAAAGAAAATTTTCCCAATTGTAAAGTTGTCAGTTTAGTGTAGTTTACTGGCACAAGAGACATATCTGACCATGCTGCGCCAGACTTATGATGATCCAACAACAGGGAATGTCTTTGCACGTTATTCATTAGTAATTTCCTATAATTCTGTATTTCCCTTTGGTCCTGAATCATTTTTTATTTATTTGAATTTTGAAAAAAATTATAATGGCGTAAGTATTCGATAGAGCATCATCTGAAACTACAAGAGAGTTTATATGTTAAACATGTACATTCAATTCAAAATAACTTAAACAGAATCCAAAATTAAATACTGCAATAATCAAATCTAAAAATGTTTTAAAAAAATAAAATTTGGTTATTTCTTTGAAAATTTCTATGTAAGAAAAGAAAAGCCAAAATAGATTATTTCAATAAGTGGGACCTTTTAATTTCTCTGTGATGATAAATTAATCAAAATGTCTCTATGAATGAAAAACAAGATATAAATCTCACTACATAATTAATAAAAATTCATTGTTGAAGTATATATTGTCAATCCCACTAAAAGAGTAATTAAAATTAAATACAATAATTACCATATAATTTTAATGCTATTCATAATTTTAAAAATATTTTAAAAAAATTATTATTGTGTAAAATTATAAGCATAATAATATACTATGATAAGAAAATAAACTTTAATTTTTAAATAGATCAATATTGTTATAATGCAAGACTTAAATAGTAAATTAATGTTATCATCTTTAAAAAACGTTAAACTAACTAACTTGAAACTTAAGTAACTAACATTAAATAGCGTATCATTTTTGAACAATCTCTTTAACAGCATACTAAAGAGACGTCCTTTCATTCAATCAATCTTGGGTAGCCTTAAAAAATTGGATTGCTTCACATTCTTTTCCATTCCAAATATACATTGATTATAATCCAAAATCCTTTTTTTTTAAATCTAAAGCGTTACATATCCAAGCGGCGGTCGAATACATTTATGAAATATTTTATCGCCCAATTAAGTAAGTACTTGCGACCCAGTTTTGCTAAGTATCTATGCTGCTTAATTTCTTAAAAACAATACCTACGAACGAAATTCTAAAATTTCTATTCTCAAATATTGTATGAATACTGTAATGTAGAATTTGATGACACATTGAATGATATACACATGACACATTGAATGATACCACATATCATGAATTGACTCCAAGAATCATTGAGAACACATCAGTTTGTCCATGGGTTTGCTTATTTTGCTCGAAATTTCAATCTTTGAAGCGTTAAAACATGTCATGACGTTAAAATTACATTAATGGTTTATTAGATTTACTTACTGTCTTTGGAGACCAGATGGTTCTTAAAGAATTTTTATTTTGTTTCAATAAAATTCAACCCATATATACAGGGTGCGCCAGAGAAATTTACTTATTTGAAAAATCTCCCGAGCAATGAGTTGGGTTGGTAGAAGGGTAATAGGTAGTGCTACTGGAGGGGGACTGGTCTAGAGGGCAGCAGGCCTTTGTTGTCGGGAGCTTCTTTTCTAAAGGTTGGCCACTTGTTGCTACGCAAAGTGCGTTCCACGCTCGCTTTGAAATTCCTCCTCCCAGACTCGTTCCTGACCCCAATTCGATTCTTTCGTCGGTTAACTCATTTGGGAGTGTCGCTAAACCCAGAAATGGACATCAACGGACCACCAGAACTCAGGAAAATGTCGAAAGAGTGAGGCAGTCAGTTCTGTATTCGGCTGGCAAACATGCAGCTGTTCTGGAAATTTCTGACACCACTCTTCGACGAATTCTCCATCAAGGCCTTCCATTTCATCCCTATGAATTGGCTGTTGGGCAAGAATTAACTGAACACGTAATGCCCGTCAAAATGCATATGAAATGCTGCTTGACAATCTGTCTGAAGACGAGGTCGTTTTTTTTCAGTGATTAGGCTCACTTTGAAATCCCTGGTTTATGTCGATCGACCATGAACCATAGCTGACCTCAAGAACAACGTTCGCGATGCCATTGCCAACATACGGATTGATATGCTAAAAAGACACAAACTTCAAAAACAGACTTAATCAGAGCGATGGGGGTCGTCATTTAACCGATGTCATTTTCATAACTATATGAAAAAGAATTGGAATATAGTATTCTCACATAAAAAAAAAGAATTAAAACAATAACTGAAATATGTTTGTTTTTATTGACCTTTCAAATAAGTAAGTTTCTTTTGCGTGTCCTGTATAACTTATATTTACGTGTCGAGCAAAAAATTTATTCTAAACTACAAATTGTAACAAAGATTAAGTCATTTTTGTTAAATAGTTTAATACCTGTTCTGTTCTTTGTGCATATGATATAATGGCGCTTAAAAATATAATTATATGATTCCCCTATCATCTAACTTTCGAGGTAGTATAGCTTCATTAATCTTGCAAACTATACAAAATTAAGCCTTTTCTTTAAATTTCAGCAATTATAGGAACTTCTGATTTTAAATGTTTCATGAAGCAATGAAAATGATCTGAACTTTAGCATAATAATGCAATCTATCTTTCAAAATTAGACAAAAAAATATCTTTAAAATATTTTCAAAATTCATAAAAGCTGTGTCTGATTAATAAACTTCTACAATTGTCTTGGGAATTTACACTTCGAGTGTTGCAAAGCACCCAAAGCATTTATTTATACAGCAGCACACATACGAAGATATACAGTAAAATGATCAATTAAAATCAGAAATAGAAGCATCGTTAGAATCATTAAACATATAGACTAGATGTGACGTCAATGTCTAGCAGCTCGCACATGCGCATCTTTGGCAGCTGACATAACTGCAGATTCTCCTTCAAGAAGATGTCATCTGACCGTGCTTCAAAATGACAAGGTCCGTCCCAAAATATCCTGAGTGTTGCTTTACAACGGGGCCTAATATAACTAATCTAAACCTTCAAGATGTAGATTGGAGAAGTAAAAATGAGCATTTGGTGTCTAACACAATAAAAAGATGATTGTTTAAAATCTTAAGATGGTGTAAAAATCATTTTTGTGCTGTTATATTCTTGGGGACTTTTGCGAAAACTATTTCGCTTAAAATTTCATAAATTAAAACTGTAATCAAAATTTCGAAAAATCATTCCGAAATGCTCAGTCCAACCTTCCAAACTATATTAATGACAAATTTGATAATTCTAGCCGTATGCCCTGTCAAGTACCAAAACACACATATTAATAGAGATAGAGGCATATTGAAATATATATTTATATATATATAATTTAAAGGAAAGTTTTAGATAATACTAGTAACTTTAATATTTTAAATCTTATTTGCTTCTACGCTGCATGAAATAAGTAGAAGGACAATAGATTATTTTAAATAAATGAATAATTCAGCATTTTCTAAATAATTATTTTACATACAAAATTTTTGCAATTAGATACCTGTATCTACATAAAACGAAATAGGACACATTTTTTTAAAAAGGTACACTTAATTAAAAAAATAAGTATTGACAATGTCATAATCTGTGAAAAAAGTAGAAGGACACTTCTAAAAAAATGGGTGTACTATATTAATTAATATGGAATTCTTCTTCCATTGGCTCGAATTACTTCAAAAATTCTGTTGGGCATTGAACTATATAAAGATTGCATTTCTGTTTGGCAAAATTTGTCCCATATACATTCTAATGATTTCTGCAGTTCAGCTACAGATTCAAACTATTTCCTCCCTCGTAAACGCGGCGTACAATCATTGACCATACGTTCTATACAATGTTGAGATTAGGACTTTTGTTAGGCAATTGTAAAATACGAACTTTGTTTGCTGCAAAACAATTTTTAACACCATTTGTTGCCTGAATTGATGCTCCGTCTTGTTGGAAAACCCAGTCGCCTCCTCCTAACTCAGGGCCGTATGGAATAAGATTTGAGTTTAGAGTCTGGATGTAGTCTGGATGGTTCTGTCTACCATTTAGAAAAACTATATTTGTTCTACCTCCATAACTAACCGCTAACGAAACCATTAGACCACCTCCTCCCATTTGTTGAGTAGAATAACTCTTCTTCATTACAAAGACAGTGCCAATAGTACTGATAACCGTCTGGACCATCCAAATTGAGCTTTTTCTCATCGGAAAATACAACTGAGGTCCATGCAAAGTTCCAGTACATGTAGTCTTTAGTCCACTGCAGTCGGTGCTTAATGTGTCCTTCATTCCACTTCGGATGGTGCTTCCGTTTTTTGAAGATGAATTTTTTTGAGCTTTTTATATAGTTCTAGACAGTTCTTTCGGATACATGCGTAATCCCTGGTAGGCATTGAGCCTTGTTGACACTTCCACCAGTATTTTTGAATTCACGAATGATTTTTCTTTAATCACGTTGTGTAAGTTTTTTGGCCTTCCAGTCTTCTTTTTTCTTCTGTCACTCAGGGTTTCTTATGAAGTTCAAAACAGTATTAAGACTGATACACAGCTGCGGTGCAATCTCTCTTACACCTTTTCCTTCATTTTTATTGGCAACTATTTGGTCCTTCTGGAACTCACTTAAGGAGTTTCCTCTGGGCATTCTAAAACCAATATACACTATGAATTTCTAACTAAATTCTTCAATCTTGACAAAAAGTTATTAAAAGTAAAAGAATACACCAATCTTCATGGTTTCCAAAAGCTTCAAAATCGATTTTTCAGATGTGTCCTTCTACTTTTTTTACACACCAAAAGTTGCTAAGTATTGAATTCTCAACCTTAAATAGAGGTAGCAAAAAATTTCTCACCTAACTTAAATTAAAACATTATCAAAACAACCTCTAAAAAATCAGATAAAAAGCAGTAAGATTAAAGCAAAATGTACAAAAAAATGACTGTCCTTCTACTTTTTTTACGCAGTGTATCTGCCCTTGATGTATTCGTCGGGCATCAATAATAACATTTAGTTAATTCTCATAATGAAATAATTAGTACTCATTTTTCTGGCGATTTTTTATTTCTGGTAGTTCAGACTTTTCTCTTCCCAAAACAGTTTATGTTTTCTAGGAAAAGGAAGGACTGATAAATCATCCAAAGTAATTTTAATCATATTTTTCAGCAAAAATTTCTCAAACTTCCACTTTCTTAAAACTTTAATTTTCATAAAAATTCCCCACCATTAACATTATAGCTCATAAATCAATCGAGGCATTTAAATAAAAAAAATTACCGTGTGTTTTGAATAATATAGGCAATGATATGAACCAAATGTTTTATTATCGGTGAAATACTTTTCCATTTATATCTGTTTTTATTACAATTAAGTAGTGAATTTATTGAAAAAATCCATTTATACACATATTTTTATCCACAGCTTCTTTGCATCTCAACATTATTTTCAGATTTTGGTTCATTTCATTCATTATTATATTCCATAACTTGTGTGCAAAGAAAATAGGATTCTTGCACCACAATTTTGTGTACAAAATAAACCGATTTGGTTAAATTTCATTAAAATTTACCACAAATTATCCTATTTCTCAAAATATATTATATTTTCAAATATTTTTTTATGTTTATAGTGTTTATAATTCACAATACATCTAAAACTAATAAATGGTTTTAAAAAATCCAATTTTTCAAAACTTCTATTCCGAACGTAGTCGGATACCTTAAACGAAAAAATGAAAATAATTAAATATTTCTACACTAAAAAGAATCCTTAAAATTTATTTCTCTACCTGCTGCCCACCTGACAATACTTTATTATTCTTTCATAATCCCAACCCCTTCCACAAAAAATTGTTTGATGAGTTCCTTGTTTGAAATACAATAGAAAGCCTAAGTTTTAAGACCATTTATCAGCTGTGACAACATCAAACCACAATTCGAAAACAGTTTCGAAATTCCTTACCTTACCAAATGCCGTAGATTCACCGTCATTTAACTAGCATCTATGCAAAGATAAATAAACATCTACTTTATTTGAATTCTTATTATACTGAAACTTGAGAGCCCAAAACAATCTCAATACATGAGTACATAGTCAATCATGAGTACAATACATGAGTACACATCTCTCTGATATGCATTGTAGGTAAGTAGATATATCAAATTTCTAAGTAGCTGTCCATCATAAATTACACATCGATGAATTTGCAAATCGAAGGCACTATTCAGTGATATTTGAGATATGTTACAAATGGCTCGATTGGATTAAGATTTAGGCAGTTTGATAGTTATGACAGTAAACGGCATTTTGAATCTGCTCTTCAAATAAATGACCTGGTGGCAGGAAGTGTGTCCCTGATTTAATAGCTCATAATCGTTAGAGGAGCTGTCGTAAACTTACTACAATGTTATTTAATCCACAACTTTAGTGATAATGTCTACAATAAATATAAACTCTAAGATATAAAGTCCTCTAATAGAATTGAATCCTGATCTAACTGAGCCGTTACTAGTTGTGTTTTAACTACCCAAATAGCACAGAATGATGAATATTGTACTACGTTTTAATATATTATTAAATATTCAACAATACTACATAATATTGAGAATATTGTTTTAGATTTTACAATATACTTGAGCTACTAAGAATATTGAGCATAGGAATATAAAAAAGTAGTTAGTCCTTCTCTCCTGCTAACCAGCATAGTATGATTAATACTGAGCTGGTTCTCAGTTTATCGAAAACAGATCTGTATTCCAAAAGAATATGTTTTTCTAACATTTGTAATCTTCAAAAGTTAATTTAAATTAATTAAAAATTTTGACTTTCAAATCGAAAAGGAATTGAAAGGCAGAGCGGAGCATAATTTTAATCATTGAATTTCTAATCTAGAAACATTCCTCAGTTCGATTGAAATGACGATCTTATTCGAACCGAAGTTCAAAAACAACGATTTTTATTTTATCAAAATTTTACATGTGGAATCAATATTTCAATCGAGTATGTTAAATATATTCCTTTGTTTAAGTAAAGTTATAAAAGAGTACATAAATATGAATAAAAATACCCATCTTTTCAGTTTATATCATCTACTAAAGATTTGCTTTGATCAATAGTTTTGGGGATTTTCCGCTTTAATTAAAGATGCATACTTAATTCTCTAAGGTGAGAGTTTACAGATTTAATATTTAGACAGTAATACTCGCAAGTTCACAAGAAATATTATTGCTCGTTTCCTATGATCAAACTTTCTATTTTGTGATACATGAGACAATTCTATATTGCATGAAAATTAAAAAATGAATCATATCAGCTAGTCTAAATGGACATCCTCTCCATTTTTCACCATTTACAAGATATACATGATGCATTTAATATCTTTTTTGTTTTGATGACACAGACAGTGATCAGTCCTTTAGTAGACGACACAACACAGACGTTTATTTACGGGACGAGGTCAGGACAGCACAAAGACGACAAACATTCACTACACAACTCTGTACAGGAGACAACTAATTACAGCCGAAGAGAACACACAGGACAGCACACTGCAGATAGTAGTCCACAGGCAGAAATTCTGTAGTGACAATGTCCACAGATCACAGAGCGGCCAGACAGGATTCACCAGGAGATGGAATCGTTAATGGATTCACTTTACACCACGTAGGTCTCCCCATAACAGGCTGATCTATTACTCTGTCTCTTCTTGCCTTTGCTGTTCACTACTTCGCACAACGGGACTACTCCTCAGTTCGGGACAGCTCCGTTCCCGACGACTACACAACGGGCTACGACACACGACGCAGGCTTCATCAGAATATGCCGCACAGCAGTCCTCCATTCAGGACCTCTCTCTCTTAGGTCTTTTCGATTAATTCTACAGTGCTTTTTGTCTTCTTCGTTGAACACCAGACCGTCGTACTTCGACTTGATTCCTGTTGATTATTCTTCAGGTCTTCTTCCCTTTTTCTCCGCTGCTCCACTTCGCTTTATCCCACTTGTCTGACTCACTCCACCACAGAGACTGATAGGTTAAAGGAGTGCCCGCGTCCTTAAGGTGGATTCACACGAGGCTTTTTATTGTCCGCAAACATTGTCTCTCTGCTGTTGTCCCGGCATTGTCCCCGTGTGAACACTTGAGACAACGCGGACAATGTTTGTCCCGATGGGACAATCATTTGCCATTGTCCTGTTGTGGTCACGTGATTTTCCAAAAGTAGGCGTGATCTTCTATTGCGGACAATAATAAGCCTCGTCTGAACCCACCTTTAGACTCTACCTCCTATAATGGCAATGAATGGATGAAATTCGCATTGCTTTCGGTGGGTGGCATGAACTTCTGTCTCTCTTGACGTTCACTTCTCATCTGAAGCGCTGCGCGAAGCGGCGCGGGGTCTCCCATGGGGGGTGGTGGAGGAAAAGGGGGGTCCAATCAGCAGTCAAGTTCCTCGGGGAGGGTGAAGATGTTTGCTGCGGTGGTCTGGGAAAGTAACAAGTCCAGAGTGTAAGGTACTAAGTGTTGAATCTATTCTGTTATCAGAGCCAATCAGCATGCAGTATATGATGGTGAAGGATGTGAGGGAGAGAGGAGTTATTGAAGTTAGATGATTAATAAATTGCGCGGTCTATTTATTTTGGGATCTGGGTTATAATTAGAGATATCCTTGAGTGCTGGGTTGCTATGGTTGTCTAATTTATTATAAAAATTTGAAACTATTTTCTTAATGGTTTGTTTAAGGGTGTGATATTGTAGAGCTTTGTAGATTTCAGCGCTGGGCATGATCCTGCGGGCCCTACATATTTGTCTGATAATAATATTATGTTGTGCGTTTAATACGTTGAGATTGGTTTTGGCAGTGTGCCCCCACACCTGGCATGCGTAAGTCAATATTGGACGCAAATAGACTGTGTAAATAAGCATTTTTGTTTCCTTATTCATTTTTGAACTCCGAGCGATGAGGGGGGGAAATCTACGCGACTGCGCTTGCTCTTAGTATATTGGATATGTGCCCTCCAATTTAATTTTCTGTCCATAATAACCCCTAAATATTTTGCTTCCTGAGACCAGGGGATGAATTTTCCTTTTATTTTAATTTGGTGGAAATTTTTCTGCTTGGACGCTTTGTGAAAGAATATTGCAACAGTCTTGTCCGCGTTGATCTCGATCTTCCACTTTTCCATCCATTTAACAATCTCGTTTAAGTGCCTGTTAAGGGCTATCGTAATGTAGTTGGCATTATGATTTTTGGCTAGAATTGCGGTATCTTCGGCATATAAACACAGCATGGTGTTAAATTGGGTTGGAATGTCGTTAATGTTACAGGAGAACAGTACCGGCCTGAGCTTTGAGCCTTGTGGAACTCCTGCTTGTATGGGTTTAAGAATATACATGTCGTTTTTCACCCTTACTCTAAAGCTGCGATCGTTGAGGTATGATACAATGATTTTAATTAAGTAAAGTGGCGTGTTAAATTTAATAAGTTTATAAATGAGTCCATTGATCCAAACCCGATCGAAAGCCTTTTGAATATCTAGGAAGACAGCTCCTGTTTTTTGTTTGTTTGTGAATCCTGACGTGATGAATTCAGTCGCTCGTAGGAATTGATGTGAGGTGCTGTGGCTTGGTCTGAAGCCAAATTGTTCCGGACAAAGTATGTTGTTTTCTTCTAGGTGACTATTAAATCTTACGAGAATGATACTTTCGGCAATTTTGCTAAGCGATGAAAGTAGAGAGATGGGTCGGTAGCTAGAAGGATTCGTGGGATCCTTACCAGGCTTATAGATAGGTACTACTGTGGACTCACTCCACCAACGCAGCCGCCTGCCTTATATAGTAATAGAGGGCAGGGCTAAACATCTTCTGAACCAATCAGGAGCATTCTGGCTGTATCTCGGCTCCTAGTGGACGGATCGGGAAAATTCTCGATGCTTCGAGTACTTTCCATTTTGTTGCCAAAGTCGCCAAATTCGTCACCAAATTGCCAAATGATCTCCAAGGTCGCCAAACCCTCGGATTTCTGACGTCACACCCATTTACTACCCAATACATATTATTGTAAATCTCTTTCTTACGATGACAGTATCAGAGAGGGAAAACAAAAGTACACATTTGTAACAGTATATTCAACTTTCACTTCGAGGTTTCTGTAATGCAATGCAGTGTTCAGAACAGCATGAAGCATGCATGTGTTGCTGGCCCTTAGTTTGAATAATGGTTTTTGCTTTATTTTTTTATTTATATATTTACATTTATAGTTTTTGCTTTTTAAGTTTACATGCCTAAATCTTTTTTCTGAATAAAATGACTTTACACAGAAGACATTTTTTATAACTAACTATTAGAGCCTTTTTTTCTGCTTTCATGCTGGCAATTCTATATAACGCCATCTAGGACCAGATTTCACCATTGAAAATCTCAGTATAAGTTCAAAAATATAAGCAATGATAGATAAACGGTGAAACGAATACTTTAATACAGTAGATTGTTTCCAATAACGGGTTAAACTAAATGCATTCATGATTTATTTTATTTAAATGATCAGTTAATATCTTATTAAAGACAACATTAAAAAATATTCATATGTAAGCAGTATTTTATTCGTTTCTAAATATTTTCTCCAAAAAAGCATTAATTTACCAAAAAAAAGCTAATTTTTTCAGATATTAAAAAGTTATTCTGGATCTTAACATGATTTTACAGTTTATACACGAAATTTAACAATTAAATCGTGATTACTTCTCAGACAGAGATAAATATTTGTTCAAATTTTAAAAACTCGACGATAAATTAATGTATTAAAATATAAAAACACTAAAAATTGACAATTTTTTTAAATGATTCAAACTTAAAAAATTCAAGTGTAAAATGAATGATTTAATAAAGTAGATTGTTTCGAATAAGGATTAAAATAAATGCATTAATGATTTATTTTATTTAAATTTATTTTTTTTACAATTTTTCAAATTATTTAAATTTATATATAATCCATCTAATTCAACTTCATGTATTAAATATTTCTGAAGACCTTTGTTTCTGTTTTTTAGCAAAGATGCGTTTTATAGCAAAGTAGGATTAAACTTAAGGACGCCATGTGTTATACAGAAAACCTTCAATTGCATCCAAGTTCAAATTCTTAAGCACCCACCAAACAAAACAAGATTTCGTTACCATGACAACCATCAGCGAGGATTTTTGCTTCAACTTCAAATCCAATTGTTCCGTTTCTGCCTTAAGACTGAATAATTTATTTCTTGTCACAAAATTTCCGCTTGGTTTTTAAATCCTGCGAAAACTCTGACTGGAGTTTCTCAAAAAAATTCAATCGTTTACATGTTGGTGAAAATAGCAGAGAGTAATTTTATCATCATCAATGCGGTAGTTCTAGATTAACACATTCAAAAAATATGAATTAAACGGTGAGTTGGTAACTTCATGTTTGTGTACTTTGTATTAATTTAAGTTGTTAACTTCG
>JAPMOQ010037589.1:0-10850 GCA_026543055.1 Argiope trifasciata | reverse complement strand
TCTGGACATGGGAGATTTCCTGCATATTTCCAAAGATTTGAAAGAACGCAAGAAAATAAATGCATTTATTGAGAAATTGTTAGGGTTTACCACTATTTAATGGAATGTATGGAGATATCAGAGTTAAGGAAGGACCTGAAGATTGTCAATAATGATTTAAGTGCAGTACTGATGGTACCAGGTAATTTCAAAACCCTGAAGGATATGATGTTGAAGATTGATAGTTTAATTCCAACTGTTTGAGATAGTACAGATGGGGAGAAAGATAACTATTTACTACCACGAAAGGAATGTTAGCTTGACTGTTCGGTCAATGTAAGGTTGGACAATACTTATTCAGCAGTCGACCTCAACAACTGTCGGTACTGCTACGTTTAGTGATGGCTGGGTAGTCGGCTGTATGCAAGAAGAAGCTAAAAGGATGTGCTTATAAGTAAAAAAATCGTATTTTAATGATTAGTTATATGAGCTTCATAGTAAAAAATATTTTTCTATCAGGGAGTAGTTTATTCTACAATCTAGAGAAGAGTCTACTTTATAAATAAATTCAAAAGAGATCTAACATATTTAAAATATTTAGCTAAAAATGATAATATTATTTTGGCGAATTTCGTTTTTCATTAAATTTTTTTTTTTGACTTTGAGAGAGAATTTCAACGGACGAAAATGAAGTTACATTTTTGCTAAATTAATGAATGTACGTATTAGAAATTGTAGCAATGCATAATCCGAGAAACGGCTTGCAAATTTTTAAAGAAAAATTCATTTTAATGAGCATAATTGCATACGCACTTCCATCAAATACTTAAAAAATATGAGGAGTGATTCTTATTAAACTTTTCCTTTCTGGTTTATCATAAAGTCTTTCTATTCAATTCTTATTGCAGTTGTTTTGAAAGATTTTCACATTATTTTCCAAGAAAAATTTCCTTAATCATGCATTATTCTAAGCAAAATTAAAAAATTCATTCTATTCTTTGTTGTAACAATATAAGACTCTCTTAGGAAACAATTTTCTTAGAATCTATTTCAATTTCTAGTTTTTGTATTGTAGAATCTTCTAGTAAAAAATTAATTAATATTCTTGCAGATAATAAATTTCAACAACGTTTATTTCCATCTAAAATATTTGTAACTTACTATTTCTTTTTAAAAAATCAGTATTATTGATAATGAAAGCTAACCATCAGAAATCAGATGCTTAGAGAATGCATTAGGTGGCGATTCGGTGGCAGTTTTTGAAAATACTTGACCAAAGGGACTTATTTTAGATCCTTTTTATTAAAGGGCTGAATATTAAATTTAACAATGCGATGTACATTGAATAAAATTTAAAGCTTCAGAAATAAGGATATAAATACCTTTATTTCTTATGCGAAAAACCGTCTCTGTCTAACTTCTTAAATGGTCCTTTTAAAAATTATTCTCAGGTTTCCATTTTTTGCAGGATCTAGAACTCTATTTTAAGGCTTTCTCTTCATAACTCAAGCAAATGCAGATACTTCATTGAAAGAAAAATATCATCTTGTGGTTATATCTTAATAAGCCAATAATAGTCACTGGCCACAACCGATAACTGTTGTCTTGTTATTATGTTACTTGGCTACGGATCCAAACATCTCGAGTTCGATCCTGGTACAATTCAATCGCCATATTGGTGATCTCTGACTATGAACACGTTCTTCGCTCACCATAACGCTGTGTGCTATAAAAATATCTCCCTGATTCACTGTTAATGGAACATTGGGGTGAAAGCTTAATAAACTAGTACATTGACATTTACCAACTTCTGGACATTGGTGTTTACTTTTGTCTAGTGGTTATGTTATGTGGCTACCATCCCAAAGGCCAATCTTTCTTACCACAATCTTAACTCCTTAAATATATATTACAAATATTGGGGATGTAATATGTTTAAATTTAACGGCATCTTTTTAGTTCTGATGGTCATTAAGATATTTAAAATAGTGCATTCGCTAAGATGTTATATTGATTTATAAAATTTCTCATTTAGTTAAAACTTTCACTATACAGAGAAACATTACACATTCAGAACATTTTTTGTTAGAGTAACATTGTATACTATTTCTTTATCTGTTTGGCAATTGAAAATTTGAATCGATTTTTAGATATCTTCCATAACTGGAAAAGTTAAATTAATTAAAAACTTTAATTTATTTTAAGACTTGGATGACAACACTTTTATTGTGTTGGCATCCAATCCTCAAAATTGGATGACAATACAATATTAACTCGTTTTCTTGCCTGCCAGTTTGTTTATAAATTTTAAAAGGGATTTTATAGTAATCTAAGATTTGGATGTATAAAAACTTTCAGCTCCGACAGATGGCTCTATGACAAAAATGCAGTAGTATTTGTGCTTTTTATTAATTTTAACTCGTTTTTATTAAATATTCAAAACATAAACGGGGAGCAGTCAAAAAAGGTAAATGTTGATATTATTTCTTAATAATTAGTAAATTTGTAGTGTTGAAGTATGTGTTCACAATTTCACATTGGAGTATATTCTACGGAAGATTATTTTGTATAATAATGAAATTGTTCTTATAAGAAATTCACATACGTCTGTCGTTGATGTGGAATGCGGTAATTACTTGCGTTACAACATGTGAAAATCCTTTTGTGCATTATTTGTTTATTGTATTTAATATAATTCTTTTGTTCAATATAATTCTTTAATATAGTTTATTTAATATAATTATTTTAGAAATGTTAAATATAAATATGCTTTATTTCATAAATCAGTAAAAAATAAAACCACAAAAGCTTAATAATACTAAATATCATTAACGGATAAATCATTAGTAATAATCAATTAGAAAAAGAAAATTCAACATTTTTTTAGGTATTTAAACACAATATTTCATGCTATCTTTGAATTAACGTGAAGATTTACTTGTCAAGAATTGTCGCCCATTTAATCAGACAGAAATTTAATGAGTTCTAACATAATGTCTTTCTTTCTTGGAACAGCTCCACCTATTTTATTTCAGTTGCTAGAATTTAAGAGTATGACATTAATACATTTAACATGACTTTCCTTCTTAGAGTTTGAAAATATTTATTGAATGAAAAAGTGCAGAAGATGTTTCTTGTAATATATTAAATACACACGCAAACATGAATAAATCTTCACACCTATTTCTTAACGTTCAACTCCTTTTCATTATCACATGATAAATATTTTTCATTGAGTTAAGTTTTTGTAGTCATTAATATACCAATTTTTCTTAATCAAATGATTTATCTATTAAAACGAATGCACAAAGGTTTCCCGTCAGATTAAATTTGGTTTATTTATCCCTTGCATCTTTTGAAATATAGCAATTATAAAAAATAGCAATTTTTCTTACCCAAGCGATTTATATATAAAAACTTCATATTAAGGTTTTATCATAAGATTGATTTGAACTAATTTATCTCATGCATTTTTTTAAAGAAAGCTATTATAAAATATATTTTTTCTTATTCGGATGATTTACACATTACAACTTTATATAAAATTTGTCATGAAATAAATTCTACTAATTTATTGTTTTTATTTCTTAAAATAATTCTACTACCTAATAATTCTACTTCTAAATAATAAAACTACCTTTTTATGAAATAATATATATTTTTATTTTTTAATAATATTTTTTTATTTGTTATACATATTTGTATCAATATTTTAATTTACTACTTAATCAACATATCTTTATTATTCAAATATGAATATTTTAATATTCACCATCTTAAAATGGTAAACAAAAATAACCTTTCAATAAGGTTACATCAAGTTTATTGAAAACGTTTATTTAATGTGCTAATTTCCAATAACGACATTTACACTAACGGTTAATCCATTTTCGATTGTCAATTAAATCAAAATAAATAAATTTAACTGTCTTCATGGTACTGTTTTGCTTCTACCTAATATATTTGTGCATTACAAAATCATTATAAAAATAGCGTAGCATAAATCCCTTATTATTTTCAAAATATTCGAAATGCTTGAATTAGATGTATGTATAAGAGTTTATTTTATGAACCTCTCTTATGGTCCTTACATTCCAGAACTCAATTAGGGTAGTTTATGACTCCTCTTCATTCAGTAATCGAAACTCATTGTATCTTGTTAAAGTGCTCATTTGTCGAATAAAGACGCAGTAGAACAAATGTGCTCGAATAAAATGGTGTCTGCTATCGCTAATGGGAAAACATTACGTAATGTTTTTAGAAATAAATGAATGTCATTAGGTAAGAATCACTTTGAGTCCGAGATAGTTTTTCGATGCATTATTTTTATTTACTCTGTTTCATAAAAAAATTAAATGAAGCATATCTGAAAAGAGGGAATTAGATTTCGATTTGGTAGTTGTTTACGGACATCAATAGATTTTGGAATATATAAAACTAAGCTAAAAATAATATCATTGTGATTTTTTGATTAACAATAAAAGAAATAACACCTGTGTTGTTTACTGAACTTTACTTTTGGATAAAATATTCATATTTACAAAATGTAAAAGGCTGTTTATGTAGTAATTTCGCAAAATTGCTACAAAAGTAATTTTACATGAACAAATTGACAATATAATTTGATTTAAACGAAGATTGAGAAATTTATGAACAAATTTTTCACTCATCGTTTAAAGTAATTTGATAAATTTAGATTTGGAAAAAATTATGTATCTAACATTCGCAATATGAAAGTTATACAGAAGTGTAAATGATCTACAGAAAAGCATACATTGTGTAAAAGTGGTCTTAGTGAGTGTGAGGGATTAATAGTCTTTTATATTATATGTATAAAAAGGTTAGTGTGCCCGGGTTGCCTGGTTGGCAGGGGGTTTAATTCGCATCCCTTGTGTTGCAGGTTCAAACCTCGCCGGATGAAAACCTTCGTGTGTGTTGGTGGCAGGCGCACCTATTAATCTGCCATAGTCACAAAGTCATCCATGTCAAGATTAATGCCACGTAGGGTACTGTTTCAGAGGTGATTGCTCTCTCATCCATGTCTAAATTACGATCTGTGAATGAAATGTTTGAATGAAGTCTGCCCCTTAAAAAGGTTGTAACGCTTGGGTAGCTAATTCGTAATCTTGACTCTAGATGGCCCTTCTGAAAAAACAAGTGATGCAAAAAAAAAAAAAAACGGATTAAATCGCAATGGTGCTTGAGCCAGCGGGGTTGTCAATGAATGACAAGTAACATTAGAAACAATAACCTTAAAGAGTTAAGTTTATGACAAATATTTTGCTAAGGTTAAATCTCTGACATGAGTCTTTTATTTGTATATGTGTTTTTATAGTTTACATTTCATTTGTATATTACATATTGTGTGGGTATGTTTTAAAAAATTCCGAAATCATTGGGATAAAATTCTTTCTCTGCATTTTTTAACAGAAATGAGGTTTATAAATTTCATTATATATTTTTCCAGTCTGACGTTTACAAACACACTTTCTTTTGTAAGTTGTTTTTTAAATTAATTTTCACTCCTCTTTCAAAGAAAAAGGAAAAGCATAAAAATAATCCCCTTAAATTTCGAATCTGCTCCAAAATTTCATAATAATGAAATATTTTAGCCTATATTCATCTCGTCTGTTTACATCAATTATTCCAAATGTAGGCCTTTGTTTTACATTTCGGAATTTTCAGAAATATATACCAGCTTGGAAATTCTATAGAATTAATAAAAGATTGAAAATCAAGCTTCACAATTTAAGTTCAAAGATAGCATTTTTTTTTACCACAGCTTTAATACTTAGAAATAATAAAAATTGCTTTGAACTTCATTATAATAATAAAGCGCATTATTAGAACCCATGTTTAAAACCAGTTTTGCGGAATTCTTGACATTTAGTTAAATAGAAACGAAATTGTAATCACTAAAATAATTTTTATTTTATAATGGCGTAAAAAAGGCATTTGAGCGATGATATACTCAGAAGTTATTGAGAAAAAACGTAACAAAATAATCATTAATTCATTAACTGATAATTATTTAAGTATATAATTAAGGATTTTTAATCTAATTAGAAAGTGAATAATAATTATAGTATTAAAATTTTGAAGACCTTTTATTAATAAGTATTTATTGCCAATTAAAAAATGTGCCCATCGTTTAAAATTAGATAGTTGCGTTATTTTATTCATTATGTGTGATATTGTAATCTGCACGATCTTTTCATCACACACTTTTAAAAAATCTCTGTAGCAAAAAAGGCGGTGCAGGGGACTTTAGGAAAAAGGAAGAAAAGCTGTTTTTTGTTTATATGGATATATAGATAGCATCTTAAAATTCCAGATAACTCAAATTCCAAATCAATAGTTTGCTTCTTTTTTGTTCGAAATCAAATGCAAAATGTTCATCTCTATATTTTGGAATGCTGCAATAATAGATGAATGTTTAAATCAATCATCTGAATGATTAAAAAAAACGTTTCTATAGATTTTGCAATGGAATTCATACTAATCGAAAATCGTTTGGGGAATATCTTGTTTCCTTTTCAATTTATAAATTTAATCATTCCATAAATATATTTGAAAATTATATTCAAATATTATCTTGGAATATCTAATTTTTGAAAGGTAATATTTGAAACGCTGTAACGTTCTTTTGCAGAAAGCATTTTGTATTGTTGTTTTGAAGGTCGAAAATATTATTCTATAAATCCCACAATTATTTTACTTGTTTTACATTGCTATTACTATAGATATAGTTTAAATATATTTAATATGCATGTAAATATTTTTTGACAACGGTTAGGGAAAAAAACGTTAAATCTCTTGTTTTTAACAAAAACAAAACAAATTTAAAAACAATATTGTCAAAAAATAAAAGTTCTGAGTTGTTGGAAGCAGAAAATGTCCGAAAATAGTCACTTACTTCCAAGAATGGGTTTAATCACCTCTGATGTCAGATCAAAAAGCTGCACGATGTTGTTGAACTTTGATAATCAATAATTTCTGAGAGAAACGTGTTTAGAAACTATTGATTTGATTTTCAAACTATAAGTTTTTTAGTAAACACGGTGATGTCTGCTCATTTTCAACGCGTTTTTTGTAACATGTTTACAATTGAACATGCTGTAATTTATCATTTTTAATATTTAATCAGGTAACTTTTCAACAGCTATTATTGAATATACAAACAACCTCCTAAGTTTGATGTCAATAATGAATTTTTATGAAAGTTGCAAAACCAGAAAAAGTTTATATGCATAGTAATAAGAATTTATTTCAACACTTTGAGCTCTTTACTTCGAGCTGATATTTTTATTATTCTGATTTGTGGAATTTAGGTTTTATAAAAGTGACGTAATTACTGCCAGTGCTACGAGCAATAGGAAAAAAGGCAAAAAACTTCTCACCTTTTTAGTGTTATCAGGAAGGTATAAAACTTTTTTGCAAGCACAATGTGGTATTTTTAGAATTTTTTAAAAAATCTTATAAAATAATTTGTTTAAATAATGCGAGAAATGTATCATTAATATTTTATTTTTTGCCTTCTTTGATAGATAAAATTCTTTTTCACATAACTCATTCAAAAATTATTCACAAAAAAACGTTGTGACATCAATTTTTTGAGTAACTCAATATTTATTCTCTTTCGTACTAACAGTATGTTTTTTTTCTTATTAGGAATATCTATCAAGCTATTATTATAACTATTAAAGTTTTATTAAACGAACAAAGCCAGTAGGTTTGTATAAAAAAGCAAACTCATTTTCTGCTTCATTGGTGTATAGATTGGCATATAACTTTAGACATAAACTGAAATGTTTCGGTTTTCGTTCAAATTACCTTTATAATAGCTTTCCTTCTACCCAGACATGTTATCTTTTGAAGGGGGAAAAATAAGTTTTTAGTATCCAATGAAAAAACTAGATGCCAGTACAAGTGCTATTTCTTTCTTGTAATGATTTCTTTTCATTAATTCACATACCTATTAGATTGAAAAAGAAAACGTTTAAAAGAAAAAGGAAAATTATAAATGATGTTTTTAATTTATTGTATAATTACTATGATATATTACTTTTACAGGGAAAAAAACTTCAGAGACAATAATTTCTTATCGCTCAAAAAAAAAAATTAAAATAATATTTTTAATTTATCGTTTAGTTTGATCTTTTTTTATAAAATATATTTATTTATTTTATTTTATTACTACTATTATATACTTCTAATAAAGTTTAATGTGTGTGTGTATGCTTGTGCTAGTGTTGTACAGACTAGACCGTTTGACCTGCAGCTACCAATTTTGATACATGTATATCTTGAAGGTCGGAAATGTGCGCCAATTTTAGGGCCCTTTTTTCAATTTTTAATAAGAATTTTTAAAATTAAGCAAAATTTTAGAACTTTTTCACCAAAAATTCTTTTTATTTCCCCACTACCAAATGAGTAAGGCTTTAGTTATTTTTTCCACGCAAACGAGGTAAGACTTAACAAGTTTTTGGTCAATTATTTCAAGCGATTCTGTTTATTTTCTTAATCTCTGGTGTCTTTAATATTAAATATTATTAATTAATTATCTGTTCATGATAAACTGAGAAAATTTTGTTGAAAACTTTTTGAAATATTAAATAAATTAGGAAAGATATTCTTTAGTATCAATAAGGTTTAAATGCTCAACAACTCTGTCTTCAGTAGTCATATTTTTTTTAAAGTGCTTTGATTCAGTAAAAAAATGTTTTTATATTAATTGTGGTTTAATCATTTCCATTTTAATTTAAAGCATAAATTCTAGGGGAGCATTTAGGCTTTAAATTACTTATGTAACTATAATTCTACATAAATTCTTCAATTACAGAAAATTAGAGAGATGCATATTTTGTTATATCCTAAGAGTTTTATAGTATTATGAGTAAATTATACATTTAACTATCAAAATTTGAAGCTTTAAAATATCTTGATGAAGAAGCTTTTAAAATAGGAGTTGCATAAAATACTTAACTATCAAAATTTTAAATAAAATTACAATTGGCAAATCGGCTGCTTGTCAAGGGCAACTAGTATGGAATAAATTAAATTTCTCCACCTTTAAGATAAGGAAGAGGGACCAATAATTTTTATTTTTCCCCTTATATTTCTTCATTATTTGCTTCGATCTCTTTGTATTTTATTATTTTCTTTCGCTTACTTTCTTTTGAAAGCATTGAACTTTGTTAGTTGACCTAAAAGAAGATCTTGACATGGTCGCTTATAAACATTAATTTTAAAAGAATGTCTTTCAAGTCTCTGAATTGCCGAACTCAAGTTAAAAATTATAATGTTCTGTAGAAACGATCACGGAACTAATTTGATTAGTTAAGCTATAACTTTTTGGTGGATTTTTGCTTAACAAAGATTGTTTCCTCTTCTTTTGTTGTTTTCTTCCTTCAATCTGGTTTCAGTTATTTTTAGTTTTTCATTAATTCTGTCTGGCAATGTAAAGGCATTCCCGTTGCTCTTAAGCTTTTTCGATTCACATTTGAAAAGATTTTGACAATTATATAATGCCAAGAAAAAATATGAACCCATCGCTTTATAACATCATGAAATAAAGCAATAACTTCAATGTATGGGAGTTTTGTGACTTTTTTGAGGCGAGGGGAGTAATTCCTTATATGATAACAAGGAAATCTTTAGATGTCCGTATTAGTAGGGACAGTTCTTAAATTTTGACTTTTAGTTCCAGACAAAAATAGTGCACTGTAATTTTTGTTCAATTTGAACAATTTACCAGAATAATTTAGATTTTTATTCACCAGAAATAGATCTTATAGTAAACCAGAAGAAGTAGTCTTTCCACAACTTTCTAATAAATTAAAATCTGCAATTATTGTATGCAAACACCTGACATGGCATTTGCATATAATAACTACAAAATATCATTTTCTGGCTTGCATTAAGAATTTATGCTAAATGTATCAAATGATCATTGTCGAGTTATTTGATTATTAACCCCTAGTATGCGTTTAACTGTAACCAAACATTGAATTTGTGTTTTAGACATGCTTTTATCAACTGATTGAAACAAAAAATTGGTACAAAACTGCACTTGTAGTCACAAAATAACATAGAAAATTTGATATATTTTAGCCATAACGTTTTTGAATTTTCATGTTTACGTGTTTATGAAAGTATTTAATCCCTCATTGGATTTAGTACAAAATTTGCCAGATGTCTACGCTTCGGATATAAAATTTGTGTACAGAATTTTATCTATCGAGCTTTCTTCATTGTGTAATTATCGTGTTAATTTATAATCGAACAGCCAAACGAACTTCCCATGAGCATATTTTACTGAAAATCTGATAGAAATCTATAAATTTGTTATTAACACCATATACCAAATTTCAACTGTCTGCCTCAAAGCATTTTATCTTTGCCACAGAGTGACAGTCATTTCTGCTTTTTTAATACATTTTTTACATATATATATGTTTTATTTTGTCTAGTTTATTCGAATATCATAGAGCGTATCAGAAAAATTTAATTGTTTAATTATTGCATCTTATATTAAGCGACTAAAGCTAAACTGGAAGCCTTAATCTGTTTCGGTCTTCGATTAATCTCAAGAATACGGGCTTAGTATTTGAAGGATGGTAAATTACTAAATGATAAATTAACACGTTAAGCTATTTTTAGCAGAATAAGGTAAACTGATGGTGGATGAATTGATTTGAATTACGTACTTGTATAATTTATTTAATGACTGAACTAAATGGAATTATATACTCCAATTTTCTTCTATTAAATTTTAAATTCGAAGGACTATGCTTTTATTTTTAAATGTATTAGATGTGGCAGATATTCTAAATTCAAGTTCGCACGCCAACTATGGTTATACTATATAA
>JAPMOQ010037585.1:0-14338 GCA_026543055.1 Argiope trifasciata | reverse complement strand
TAAGCAGTTATTGAAGTACATTAAAGAAGAAAAATATTCTATAATTTGGTATTAGCCATTATAATGTGTTTTTTAAGCCTTTGGTTTCATTTCTTTGAATTCTATCTAATGCATCTTTTATAGCAAATCTTCTGAAACCTATTATTTTTGTACTATCTTAAAACTAAAAAAAATGCTTTTTAATTATGCTAATTTCATTTCTGTTCATTTTTTTCTAATTTCTCCTTTAAAAAATTTTAGCTTGATATACAATATTGCTAATATTTTGAAGAAAACTAAAACTAATTTTATTATTTTACAAAAACCATACAATGAACCCACGAAACCATACAAAACAATAAATTGCAATAAGATCAATATTAAGATTTAAAAAAAAAAAAGATTTTTTATAGCATTAGCTCTGAAGAAAGTATGTTCACTTTCGTATTTTTTGTTCATAGCATATATTTCATTTTGCTATTGCAACAATTTATAGATTCCATTAAATTCTTATTTTTCAATCTTATTAAATAGCAAAATCAAATTTCAACTAAATGCTGCCTCATTTGTAGTTTAATACAGAAAAAAGTTAATATTCTGACCGAAGAAACTGGTCTACACCGATGGTTAGTTCCTTATATAGACAAACTCATCGGGAAAATGATATATTTTTGCTTCCCGCCTCTTCAGAGTGCCATTGGAAGAAAGTTATTAAAACAGAATTCCGAAGAAAAACCAATTTCTGAAGAAAAATGGGGATGAAACTTTTTTCATTAATATTTTTTACCGACACTTGACTCGAAAATGTCTAGATATTCTGCCTTATTTGCAGAAAATACTGCTTAAAAAGATTCTGAAGATTCTTGAGGATCTTCTTCTAGTATCAATGAATCCCAAGGGTTTTGGTGCTGGATAAGCATACTCTTCTATTACGGATTATATAAAGCTCTGAATCATTCATATGAATATTATTTATAAGAATTTGGACCCATATCCGTTCTCTACTAACAGTGATAAATCATATGTGAGAGTTATACTATACCATATAAAGCAGAATTCTTAGAACCCTGCTCTTCATTTCAAGACTCTTACACTTCACTTATCTCAGAAGCTATTGAAAGTTTTAGATATAACATCGAAAGAAATATGAAGCTGCAATGATTTTAATGTGTCATTTTTTCAAACTAGTTAAAACTTGTTGAGAACTTTGGGATACATATTTATAATAAGCATTGCCTATAAATTATTGCTACCAATTTAATAAAACCCTACATATTATTTTTTCTGACAATATACTTTTTTTCAACTAATGTATAGCTTATAAAGCGATGAATAAAGTATATTTGGAAAGAATTTGTTATAGATTTCTAATAATTTCAATGAAAAATTTATTAAGATTTAAAATTTTAAAGAAATTGAATTATCACAAAAATTAGAGTGAAATATCATAGATACTATGACATCACAATTGAAATATCATAAACATTGTGTGAAATATCATAGACACATATCGATAAGCGAGATGAAGAATTCAAAAGGGCATCACAAAGAAGGGCTTTCTCAATGTGATTTAGTCGAGCATTTTCAAATTATAGATAGAATTCGTCATCGTAAATTTAATTTTCTTGTAAAAAGTTCATGTAGCCGCAAATTTAACTTACTGCAATAATCAATCTATGGTGATTAGTTACAATATTTAAAAAACCAATATTAATAATAAAGCCTACTCTTTCCTATGGAAAACATTTCACGCTAATCATTTATAAATATCATTGGATGTACAAAGTCCACGCATTTATTTTTTCCCTCATATATAAATCATTTAACTCAGTGATTCTCAACCTGTGGGGCGCGCCCCCCTAGGGGGGCGCGAGCACACTAATGGGGGGGCGCGAGCATATCCAAGAGAAAATGTTATTTAAAAAAATTGATTAAGTTACTGAAAGGAAAGAACATACATACAAAACAAAATACATTTCGACATATTTAATAATTAACTTATTAAATTAAAACAACTTACTAAATTAAAAACAAATTTAATAATTATTAGTGACTTCCTTGGGCCTGTTTTATAGAGCAAAGTTTTTCGAAGGAGGGTTTCATATTAGAAATAGACACTCTCAGTTCTTTTTCTATAATCAGCTGAGATCTATATTTTGTCTTCAAAGAAGCCACAGCAGAAAATCCAGTTTCGCAAAGGTAAGATGTTGAAAATGGTAGTAGAATACGAAATGCCCTTGTTTTTAGTGCAGAAAATTCATCATCCACTCCTGCCCAAAATTCAAAGAGTGATTTATTACTAAATTGTCTTTTGGTTTCGCCGCTTGCTGTGAAGTCTATGAAGGTTTCTTCCTCTTCAATTGAGAGTCCTTCTGGAGTATTTTGAAATGGATCCCTCACCCACTTGTAACTTGATATCAGTTTGTCGTCAGCAAGAAAGTACTTTTTAAAATTCTTTGCTAGCATTGCTAAATGATTTTCAATGGTTACAAAAATAACTTTTATATGTTGTTCTTCAGCCTTGTAAGTTTTAATACAATCATTCAAATTTGCAAACATTGTTAAGTTTTCTTGCTTTAAATTTCTGCTCCACAATTCCAATTTTCTACAAAAAGCATTAACTTTATCACTCGTATCCAATATATGTGTATTTGCTCCTTGCAGTTGAAGATTCAAGTTATTTAATTTCTCGAATATGTCGACCATGTAGCTCAATTTCATCACAAATAAACTATCGCGAAAATTCTCAGCTTCCGGTCTGTTTTCCTCTTCTAGGAAAACGGCGATTTCTTCTCTTAATTCATAAACACGTTGCAAAAATTTCCCTCGTGATAACCATCTTGCCTCGCAATAAAATAATAACGCTGAATGTACTGCGCCCATGTCTTTACAAAGTGCGGAAAAGATTCTTGATTTCAGGGGTCTCATTTTTATATAATTTACAACGGTTACAACCTTAATTAACACAATATTCAAACCAGGACTCATTTCTTTGGAAGCCAAAGCTTCTCTGTGGATCATGCAATGTGTCCAGACGCACTGTGGTGACTTTTGTTTCACAAGGGCTTGAATACTTTGGAATCTTCCGGACATAGAACGAGCACCATCGGTGCATATTCCGACACAATTTTTCCATTCTATGTTTGCCTCGTTCATAAAATCATTTAAGATAGCAAATAATGAGAGTGCTGTTGCTTTGAGTTCTATTGGTTTGCAGAAAAGTAATTCTTCTACTACTGACAAATCATCACAAAATCTAACATAGGCAATTAAATGAGCATCTTTATTACTATCTGTTGCCTCATCGAGTTGTATTGAAAACAATTTGTCACGTAACTTCGACAAAAGCTGACACTCTATATTTTCAGCTATATCAGCAATTCGATGGGCAACAGTATCATTTGAAAGAGGTATAGACTGCAATTGTTTTGCAAAATTATCTCCAAACATAATTTCTACAATCTCAATTGCGGCTGGCAAAATAAGCTCTTCACCAATGGTGTGAGGCTTTTTACATCTGGCTATTTTATATGAAACTTTGTAAGAGGCAATTAAAGCTTTTTCCTTCACAGACAAAGTTTTTTTTAACAATGATTTTTGCTTTTCATATGATTTTAATTTTAATTCGAAGAATTCTCTGGGTTTGTTTACGTACTCACTATGAAGCGTTTCCAAATGTCGTTTAAGTTTATTGGGTTTCATACTGTCTGCCGCCAACATTTTTGAGCAAATGATACACAGGGGCCTTTCTTCTTCATTTACTTCAGTACTAGTGAACCCAAAATTTAAGTATTCTTGAGAATATTTCCTTGATTTTATTTTCGGAACCACGCTTGTCTGTTTACTTGTTGATGCTTGTCTATCGTCTAATGCTCGTTTACGTCCGCTTAAAAATCTATCCATGATTCTGCATAAGTCTGCTACCGGTAATATTTAATATGATGAATTGCCATTACAGTAAAAGCTCCTTATCCGCGGTTTCACTATTCGCGGATTAAAAAAATACGACCCAATTCCTCTATTCGCGGCTAAAAATTTCTTTATTCGCGGATCTAATGAGTACATACACAATAATAAAAGGATTCAAATAAGTATCTAACTCAATACCCTTGGTAAATACCGTGAAATGGACTAGTAAAAAAAAGTAAGATAGATCTTATTACACTTTTGTATAATGCTACAACGATTAAAAACTTGAGCTAATTATACGAATACAGAATCGATGACTCAATTGAATACAATAATCCACCGGAAACATGAATAAGAAAAATGAATAGACAGGCAATAATAATAATGATGAAAAACTAAAGTCATTTTTTTTTTTGCTTCTTCATTGGCGCCACTCCCGTCTGGCCAGATGAATCAAAAATATTTTTTAATGTTGCTGTTCCGCTCTACGGTAAAAGGCGCTTTGCGTGTTTTATTTTTTCGTTTTTCACTTTCATTACAAAAATTGTGATCGAGTAACAAGTCTCTTCCGCTCTTTTTCGAATTTATAATGTCTACTAAAAAAATGAGAAACGAGTTTCGACACGAAAAAAATCCGTGTTACCGCTTAAAGTGAAAACAGAAATGCTCGATCGTTTACGCCTTGGAGAGTCATGTGCATCCATATCACGCTCATTCAATGTCAACGAATCGACTGTACGATCGATAAAAAAATCCGAAGATAAAATAAGGTCGTCTGTAGCTTCAACTTCACTGTCTGCGAAAATTGTTCGTGATCCAGCAATAGAAAAAATGGAAATGGCGCTGTCATTATGGATCGAAAACCGCAACCAAAAAAGGGTGCCCCTGAGTGGTCCAATGGTCCGGGAGAAGGCAAAGCGTCTTTACGCTCATTTTAATGAACCTAATGGTATCTGTAGTGGTGAATGTACAGATGGAGGATTTCAAGCATCGGAAGGTTGGTTCAATAAATTTAAGGTAAGACAATCATTGTATAACATTAAAATCGTTGGAGAAGCAGCGCCTGCAGACACTGCTGCAGCAGAACGATATCCAGAAGAATTTGCAAAGCTAGTAGCTGATGGTGGATACAAACCTGAGCAAATATTTAATGCAGACGAAACTGCACTGTTTTGGACGAGAATGCCAAACAAAACATTCATTTCTAAAAGCGAAAAGCCTGTTCCTGAATTTAAGGTAGCAAAGGATAGCATCTAAAATGTTCTAAAGCATCTGGAGATAGTGTCATTAAGCCACTGATGCTTTACAGATCCCTTAATCCTCGGGCTTTAAAAAATCTAAACAAGGACAACCTGACAGTGTTTTGACGCGCTAATAATAAAAGCGTGGGTTACAAGCGCTATTTTTTGTGACTGGTTCCGGATTTGTTTTGTTTCTGAAGTTGACATTTATTTAAAAAAACAGAATTTAGACTTTAAAGCAGTTCTAGTTTCGGACAATGCACCAGGTCATCCTCGTGAACTTGAAACTATGCATCCAAATATAAAAGTGACATTTTTACCACCCAACACGACGGCTTTACTTCAACCTATGGACCAGGGAATAATCCAGGTCTTTAAGCTCTATTACATTAGACGAACCTTCAAAATCATATTGGATAGTATGGAATGTAATCCTGATATGAATTTTATGGAATACTGGAAGAAATTTGACCCAGCAAAATGCATCGTAAACATAAAAGAATCATTTGAAGAACTGAAGCCACACACATTGAAGTCATGCTGGAAAAAACTGTGGCCTGCTTTGACTGCGAAAAATGAATCTTTGCAAATTCAAACTTTTACTGCAAACATAGCCGAAATCACGAATGGAATAGGACGAGATGTGTTTGAACAGATAGAATCAAGTGATATTTAGGAATTGCTTGAATAGCAAGATGAAGATTTGACTGAAACAGACTTGGAGGAAATGTTAAATTGACATCACATTGAAGAAGAGGCTTCCACAAGCACTGGAAACGTGACATTTTATTTGAAAAATCTTAGTGAAGGTTTAAGACTGGCAAATGAGCTTTGCGATTTCTTTATGAACATTGATTCGTCTATGGAACGAAGTTTTATTTATAAGAGGCCAATTGCTTATGCGACTGCTGCATATCAGTCTGAATGGAAGGAGCTTTTAAAAACTACCAAGCAAGAGAAAATTACAAAATTATCAAATCATTGCCTTAGCCTTAAGATAATGAATCAAAATGTTCAAAAACTTCAATTAAGTTGATTTTTATATATATTTGTTTTTTTTATTTTGTCACCTAGGAACGTATCCCCTATAATCCGGTATAAATTACTATTCCGTATTCACGGTTTCTGTATTCGCGGCATATTTATAGAACATATACCCCGCGAATAAGGAGCTTTTACTATACACGAAAATATATATAACATACACATTCAGAATAAATTCAATAGCAATGGAAGGAAGGATCGACTCGAATAAGATTGTCTGGAATTGAAATTGGTGTCATAGAACTTTCTCCTTCTCCCTTTGAGAAAACGTTTGTTCACATCTGCGCACGTTCCTAACTTAACGTTTAAGCTGACCAAATTCCAGACAGATCAAAACTTCTCGCGAAACCGTGCGAATGCCCGACATGGCTGGAAGCAAGAGCAATAAAAAGGCATAAGATTCTTGTTTTCTCAATGCTGAGGATCGGTGTTGCAAAATGTCAATAAATGTCCGTATTCTTGGTAATTTCTAAAGTTTAAAATTAAGGTTGCAGAGTAGGTTTAGCTGCAAAACACTCAAAATACATTATTATTCTATACATTTTATTGTATGCTGTGGGGGGGGGGGCGTGATGAAAATTATGATTGAAAATTGGGCCGTGAATACTAAAAGGTTGAGAAACACTGATTTAACTTATGTTCTCTTTTTGTAGGTCACTACATTTATTGGCTTGTTTGGCGAAAATAAAAAATACAATCGCAATTAATTTCTACAATTAATTTTTCCCCAATTCATTATAATTTTTATTTATGATGATCAACTAGGTTCAGAAAATAATTTTTGAAAGTTTTGATTTTTTTAAGTCTCTTATTTTTTAAATACTTTAGGAGGTCTTTGTGTCTGGATGTTCGAATACAAGTGAACTCGATAATTACAAAACGCAAAAAACTAGGTGGATAAAATTCTGTATACAGATTAAGCATTTAAAATATAGGCAATTATCAAGTTTTGAGCAAAATACATGAAGCGATTGACCTATTTTGTCTTTACTTACCAATAACTCATAAACTTTTAATCACTGAAATTCGTCTACTCTCTTTTTACAATTTTAGTTTTGTGTCGAATTTTGGTGACCATTGGCAGGCAAAACGGCCATCAAAATATATATTCCCGCAATAGAATTGGTAGTAAAAAATACTAGATTCCAACCAAAATTATATATCTTTAAATTTTTGTTTGCCAACGAATTCCAAGAAATCCGCGATCTTAACCAAGCTCTATCATTTTATGCGGATTAGTTTATTTATATTAACACCCCGTGGTCAGATGACGAGGACGTTTAGCCCTGACCGATTTAGCGTGCAACGGACCTCCTTACATGACATTTTATGCAGAAGGAAGAGGATAAGATATTTGTTTGTGAGTATGCCTGAAAATTTATTGATACAATTTCTACTGAGTGTTTTTTTTTTCAGCTTTGGAGCAGACTAGAATATATTAAATTACAATATCTTATTTTTAGTATTCTTCGTTTAAGAGACTGTCAAAATAGATACTGCACAAAGAATATACGATTACTTTATTTCGAGCAAACTTTTATCGCAGAAGTAAACGATACCTATGCCTGCTATTCAGAGTTCCATTATATCAAATTTTAAATAAAATTCTTCAAGTGGGTAACTGCTATTTGTCTTTTGTTTCCTCAAGACTCATGAACGCAATTCTAATCGATGAAACTCATTAAGCTATCTTGCTACTGCAATTGTAGTTTTGGGTCAAATCTTGGTGACTAATTGCTGTGGAAGACATCCTAAATGTCTATTCCCACGATAGAAACTAAAAAAGTTAGATTCAAGCCAAAAATCAATATTTCACAACTATCGTTCATCAATTAATTGCAAGAAATGAACTATTTTAACCCCTATTTTAAGCGGAAGAAGGAAGGATAAGATCTCTGTTGGAAAGTATGTGAGACATTTTTGGTAAGACCACTCCACAGTAGGGAGGGGGGGGGGGTTCTGTCTTAGAGAAGACTAGCATATACTCAATTGTAATATCTTATTTTTAGTATTATTTCTTTGAGAGTCGATCAAAATATACCCACTGTACAAGGAACATGCCATTACTTCATCACAATTAAACTTTAATCTCAGAAGTAATCGCTGCCCGCTTTCCACAATTCTATTTTTTCCCCTTGATTTGCTAATTAGCTATGGGAGTAATTAAGAAAAAAAAAGGAAGGACATCTTTTTCCCTTCCATTCTCATAAATCCCCTTCCACTGACAATCTGTGCTCATTAAGGTGAACTAAAAACATCTTCTGAGTCACGAATCGAGAGGCTTTTATCCAGCAAAGTCATTTTTAAACTTCCATCAAGAAGACAGTTGGGGGTTGGCCGAGGGGAGGGGAATGACATTGGGTAGGAAGATAGGTAGGTTCAAAATATGCAGTTTTCCCTCCCAAAACAGAGGACGATTTCTTGTTCTTTTTTTTCTCATTATGAACTGAAATAACTCATCTCCTATTTTAACTGTGGGAGATTCTAGTGAAATAACAAAGATTAATAGGATTCTGCATTTAGCACGACCTGGGGCTTTAACTTTATGTTTGGATGGAATAACGGTTTTTAATCTTTCACTTTGCGGAAATGGGATATAGAAATGAGCACAATTCTGTATTTAGCTTTTCTAACTTTTGTGTTTTACCCGTGATCTCAAATTTGAATTTTTTGCTTCCCCATATGCTCTAAATCAGTGCTCCGCAACCGTTTCTCACCTACGACGCACCTTATTTCTTTCTAGAATTCCGCGGCACACCAAAAGCAAAAGTATATAGGTATTAATTGATACACAAATTTTACAATAAATGTTTGTTTTTTATTTGAAAAGTATACATACATAAAACTATAACATATTTATTTCTACGCAATCATAATAATTATTAATGTGATACCTGCGCTAGTTTCAATAGACACAAAAGTTTTATATTCGGCTCAATATTTGACAATGCGACCTGAAGTTCTTGGTCAAGATCTTTTAAGCATGACCGCTTATCATTTTTAATTAATACAAGAGTTGAAAAACTTTTTTCACATTCATATGTCGTCGAAAATGGAAGTAATATTAAGATTGCTTTGTAGGAAAAGTGAGGATATTCTTTTTTAACGTAAATCCAGAAAACATCTAATGGAACTTCGGAGAAGTATAATTTTAAAGTAATGTCATTATTTAAATCTGTAAATTCCTCTCGAATTTGTAGAGATAGTGCTTCCGTAGAATTTATTACATTGGTTGCAAAAGGATTTCGAATCCAATCGTATTGTTCCGTATTGATGGAATAAAAATATTGATCAAATTTCTGCTGAATCATACATAAATGTTGTTGGGCCAGATCCAAAATTAATTGTTTATTTTCATATGTAATATGATTGGTCCTTTGGTACATTTCCAAACATCCGTTTTGCAACTCTCTCTGCCAAAGTTCGAGTTTTTTAATAAATCCTTGTAATTTGTCGGAGCACGTAAAATATTCTCATTTCGACCTTGCATTTTTTTATTAAGTTCATTCAAATGCTAATACATCAGCCATGTATGCAAGTTTGGCTATCCAGTAATCAACATCGAGGTACTGGCATATTTCGAGCTCATTCTGTGTTAAAAGAAATTCACGCACCTCGTGGCATAGCTCAAATAATCTAGCCTAAACTTTGCCTCGGGATAGCCAACAAATTTCTGTATAAAATAATAACGATTCATATTCGATTCCCATTTAATCCAAAAATTCGCGAATTTATGGCTCTTGATTTAATTAAGTTTATGATTTTAATGCATTCATTCATCGTGTTCAAAAGTTCTTCCGGCAAATTCTTGACCATCAATGCTTCTCGATGTATGCAGCAGTGTGTAAATTTTACCGTTGGATTTTTTTTGTTTTACACAAGAGACAAAACCTCTTTTACTACCCCTCATTGCCGCAGTGCCATCAGTACAAATAGCAATGCAGTTGCTCCATTGAATATTACATATTTTGAAGAAATCATCGGTTACTCGAAAACTTTCTTCACCGGTAATTCGCTCTAGAACCTCCTTACAAAATAAATAATGTTCTTTAATAAGGTCCTCGTCAACGAAACGTACAATAACTATCAGCTGTGCTTTATTTTTAATATCAGTTGTTTCATCGATCTGAAGCGCAAATTTTTCAGCCAATAACAGTTTTTTAATCAGTGTTCCTAAAGTATCGCTTGACATATCGTGAATACGTCTTTTAACAATATCAGCAGAAAACGAAACTTTATTCACTTCCTTAACTTCATTGGGCCCAAACATAAGTCTAACAATTTCCATGCATGCTTGTTTAATAAGTGTTTAGCCGACAGTATGTGGCTTCTTCTGACGTGCAATTAATTTTGCAACATGATAACTAGCTTCTAACGCCTTTTCAGAAACTGTTACGGCCGATTTCATAAATTTCTTCTGTTTTTTATTTTGTTCTAAGCACCTCTTAAAATATTGTTTGTCTTTGTTGGCGCAGCTAGGATGCATGAATATAGATGCCGCCTTAATTTGCTGGGTACCATTGACTCGTTAGATAGCTGGCACTGTGGTTTCGTCACTACACCACGAGAATCCATATTTAATGTAGTCTTCGTCGTACTTTCTTTTCACTACCTTCTTTAGGTTTTTTGTAACACTTGTGCTGGGTTCTTCATCATCTGTACATGTAGCCGAATCTTTCCGACGTAAAAATTTATCCATATTTAAAGGGGTATAAAACTTAAAAATGTTTATACGAAGAACGTTAATCATACATAATTCAGTAATATAATTAATAATAATTATCGTTAGTGGTAGGAGCGTGTTTATTTAACTTTGTGTTGTAAAATAGTGACAACAATGACATACGAGTGAACGTGATGTACCACGTGTAAATGCAAATAACACATGCGCACGAGTATTCAAAGACGCGCATAACGATCATTTTGCTTTATCTGTGATTAATTTGGTGGGCCTTGGTGTTTACACAACACAATATGCAGTTTTCAACTATTCTCACCAGGGGACCATTGAATAATTATTTAATTATAATAATTATTCTATAGTATATTTAGAAAAATAGACATTATTATGAAAAAAATTGTCATTGTGTATTAAATACATGATGAAAAATTGTAAAAGGTCAAATACATTGTATTTGACCGCGGCACACTTGTATCTGCCTCATGACACACCAGTGTGCCGCGTCACAACGGTTACGGAGCACTGCTCTAAATGATAGCGAAGAGTCTTAGGGGCAATAAGACCTTTTAACAGCTGAACACAGAGCCCTAAATTTGTAAAATGCGACTCTTCTTAACATTAAAAAAATTCTTACACTTGATAGATTTTTTATCAGTTTATAAATTTTAAATCAGTAAAATAACTTTCATTTATTAAAATACATGTGGGAAAAAGGCATGTTCCATCATATTGTCGAATATAGAATTTTGCTTTCTAGCAAAATTTTTCAGAAAATAAGTAATTTATGTTAATAAATATTATACTAATTTGCTTCCAAAAAGAGTATTTTAATAATCATGCAAAACGATGAATGTTTTAAGACTTAATGGAGTTATTTCATTTTTTTGTTTTTAATACACAAGAACATTTTTAAAAGCATTTTTAATGTATTAACAAGTATTGAAAGAAAATTAAACGAAATGCTTTAATTTTACATGATTTTCTTTCTTATGTGTGTATTAAAATACTTAGAAAATTTCCTATTTATATGAGGGAACATTTTTATTTAATCCTGTGCAGAAACTCTGAAAATATAGAATTGAGAAAAATAACTTTAAAGTAAATGCTCTAAGGGCAAAATCAACAATGAACATGTTTTTAACTGTATCTTTTAAATAAATTAACGTGCACATATGCCTAAAGGCAGAAATTATAAAAAAATATTTCTGAAATTAAAGGTTTACAGCTCTTTATAATTCCTATAGCCCTTTAAAGTATTCATCGGTACAGTCAAATTTATGGGCTATTAGTTAGGTGCAAATAAAGAATGTCGGCCGTGCATCAATATCTTCAGCAAAGCCGAATATCCATGGTTCCAAGCTTCTGCTCTAAATTTGAAGGGATCCACTGGAGATAATTTATTATGAGTTCCTCCCAAACCGAATGAAACCAACATGGGAAATTGCAACAGACTACAATTGGAGTGATAAAGCCGAGCATTGAAGGAAAAACGGCTGCTATACGAACAGAGACACAAAGTCATTTTGCAGCATGAAAATACTCGATCACTTGCTTCAAAACCAGTAAGACTGTACTTGGAAATGCTGAATTGGGAAATTATAAAACAACCACAGTATTCTCCAGACATTGCCCCTTCCGATTACAGCTTGTTCCGGTCGATGAACACATGGCCTGAGTGAGTAGCACTTCCGCTTTTATGAAGATGCCAAAAAGTTGGGTCGACTCTTGCATAATTTCAAAAGATGTGTCGCTTTTCCGATGTGTAATTCAAATTCTACCAAAAAGATGTGGAAAAGTAGTGTCGAGTGATGGACAATGCTTTCAGTAACATGTTTTCAAGAATTTTTTTTTAGATAAAGCATTAATTTTTACACAAAAAAACGGAGACAACTTATTCAACATCTCAATATAACCAATTTACTTCCATCGGTGTGATGCTGTTGGATTTTAAATTAGCACTTAAAAATGTTTCTCAAAGTAAAACTTTAGAAAAAGACAGTATATGAAATTTTGTAATATGTGAACATAAAGAAAAACAATAAATATCATAACAATGTTTCTTAAAATGTAGTGTCCCTATTAAAAAATTGATTTGAAAGAAATATTGTTAAATAAAAATCCATTACTTTGAGCTTCTAATATTTCAGCCTACCATATTTTTGTCTCTAAAATTCCTTTCGCATCACATTTGTTAAAAGCTCGTTACACCAAATTTTGAGCAAAATTTATTCAGATGATGTCCAATTTTTCGAATATATGTTAACAAAATAACTGCAAAGAAAGACATCTATGAAAATAAAATTAGTTTCATAGATTTACCATTTACATTGTAGATACCTATCAAATTTTGTACCAAACCCAGTAAAGCATTATCATTTGTCTGTCTGTACTCCCAGAAACATGTTAACCCGATAAATAAAAAACGCAATGACTTAAATATGTCAAATTTGGCATGCGGTTTTGCGACTGATTGTTTTTCTGTTTTAAATTTTAATTCCACTCGGTGCGGAAATAACGAATTAAAAACATAAATTCATCTTTATTAGAGAATATGCATGAATGTTTTGAAAAGACTATTCCCAAAACATTCTGATATAAAATAGATTTAAATGAAATTGTTTTAATGGAATATGCTTCACCCTAAATGGTGAATCGAACGAAATTTCAGATCACATTTCCTATTAGTGCTTAATCCTTTATAGCCATCATTTTATTTTAAGCCTTCAGTTTCAAATATTCATTTGTCACATTTTAAACAATTTCAGATGAAATATTTGTATTAATTACATGTAATGCGTGACCGAGATAGCCTGGTTGGTAGGGCGCTCAAACTCACAACCTGAAGGATGCATTGGACTCACCTTCCTTTGTTTGAGAGTTCGAATCCCGCCGGTCGAAGAATCTCCGTGTGTGATGATGACTGGCGAGCATATAAATCTGTCGTGGTCACAAATTCCTCCATGTCGAGGGTAATACCACTGGGTTACTGGTTCAGAAGTGATCTGTCTCTGATCCAAATCTAAATTACGATGTGTGAATGAAATGTATGAATGAAGTCCGCTCAGGAAAAAGGCTTGTGAAGCCTGGGTAGCTAACTCGTATTCTTGGCCCTAGTTGACGATCCTGAAAATAAACAAGAGACAAGAAATTCGGGTTAAATCGCACTGGCTCTTTAGTCAGTGGACTTGTCAGTGACAAGTCCGTACCATTAGAAACAACAACATGCAATGCATGAAAAAGGCTCAATTGTTAAATTAAGAATTTCTCATTAAATCCGAAGAATTATTTTTCCTTCAACTGAACAATGAAAGAATGTTCCTAAAAGTTTTTAGATAGTTTTTTTCCAGATATGTGATAATAATAGATTTAATATTTTTGTTTTAATTAATGATAGATCTTTTAAATATAAATTTTCAAAAATCTTTTGCTAGGAGTTCTTTATGTTTAAATTACGATACTTAGTGTTAGAAACTGGAAGAGAATT
>JAPMOQ010037584.1:1382-12960 GCA_026543055.1 Argiope trifasciata | reverse complement strand
TAATGGGTATTTATTTATTAGTGCCCAAGAAATTAAACAGACTTCTCCCCCCTTTCATTATTAGAACAAGACACACTGTAGTAACAAGCAAACGATATTTCTGAATTAACACGTCTGTAATGTTGCTTCCTTGTCGATTATGTGTTATCAGGGAAAAGATAGTTTTACAGATCCGTATACAATAGGGTGGAATAAAAAAATTTTGATCAGTTTTTGATTTTTAATTTGTAATAGCGAGGAAAAGTTGCCTTTTGGGGAAGATAAAATAAATTATAAATGTAAATAATATAGGAATAGGTCACGAGGTGCCACGAGGACGGTAAAGCTTCATAAAATTGAAATTTTTGCGGAATGTAAAACTTTTACGAAATAATCAACTTTTGATTTTTATTTTGTAACAAAGAGAAAAAGTTCCCTTTTGGTATATATAAGATAACTAAAATTATAAAAAAAATATTAGAGTATATCTTGAAGTGCCTATAAAGTTTCATAAAAACACAGTTTTTGCAACTTTTTTAAGATTTTTTGCCTTGATTATAAAATAAAAAGCTTTCATTAGGCATTGCCATATGAATGAAATATAAAAACAGCATTGAGTACCCGGTGGAGAGGTTGTTATGGAAGTAAAGTGGATATTTGTCAGCGTCCTGTAACAAAAACAGAGTTAATCTCAAATCAGTAGCTTTGCCGAGCTCAGTTGAGTTGGCGGCTTTCCTCCGTCTATTGTGTAACTAATTAGCGTAACTGTTTTGTTAGTTTGTACTTGTGTGCTTTACTGTGAGTAAAAATGGCTCAGTCTAAATTACTGAAGATAAGACAAATATCTGAGTGTTCTATTTTATATTTTTTTTTAATTTTAGTGATTTGCTTTAAGTTCAACACACTATTGAGGAACTTGGTGCTACTGTTTTATTAGACATAACTTCAAAATTGCTTCAGAGAAGGATGCTTCTGTAAGTGAAATATGTGAAACTTTATTTCCTATAATAGAACAAATATGGTCAAGTGCTTCTATTCCCATTCTTCTAACAAAAGAATTTCAAGAATGATAAAAGCCCATCATGCTAAATACAGGGATTTATTAAAGTCTAAAAGCAGATAATGTTCAGATAAATTTAATTCCCACTTTACAGAATTTTATAAAAGAAGCTAGAGTTTATTTGATATTGCTGACTTGAATAAAAAAAAGTGCCGGTTATGGAATAAAAGGTTCTAAACGATTAATACTCTAAACAAGAAATTGGTTATAGGTAATACTGATATTGCTATCACAAACGTTTTGAGGAAGAAAGAAGTAAGAAAGGGTAAAAAACTACAGAGAATAGTCAAGTTTAATCAAGAACAGCGAAAAAATACATGTTCATCAGAAACGATAAATAGTGACAGTGACAACATCGAACTACAGTGTTCTTTACAAAAAGAGACAAGCCAATCCATCAAATGGACAAATAGCAATAAAACTACCAAGTGCCTGAGCAGTTTAATATTAAGTTAAAAATATTAGAAGGCATCTGACGCTGAACCAAATAATATTCTGATGATGATTAGGTGTGTGCCAAAAGTGCCGTTACACCGGTACAAGCTCATAATTAAAATAAAAAAAGAATTTAAATAGTTATCAAAGGATTAGCTATTCAAAAAAAAATCATACTCTTGTGTGCTAGAAGTTAAAAACATGAAGAAAAAAAAACAGAATAAAATAAAAAGATGAAGGCATAAAAAGAAAAAAATAAAGAGGTTTATAAGGCTCGAACAGAAGAGCCGATATAATATTTCAGCAGCAGCATTGAAACATAAATTGTAAATAATAAAATTTACTGAAAGTATGCAATTTAAATTTAGAAAGCCAAAAAAAAGCAAAGAGAAAAATATAAATCAACAAATGAAAAAAAAGAAAAAAGAAATTAAATGAAAAAATTAAAAAGTAAATGAATTAAAAAAATTAAGAAATAATAAAATAAATGAAAACACTAAAAATAAATAAATGAAAAATAAAAAAGCAAAGAGAAAAATAAAAATAAACAAATGAAATAATAAAAAGTAAATAAATGAAAAAAGCGGAGAAAAATATACATAAACAAATGAAAAAATAAATAAACTGAAAAATATATACAAAGGCTCAGTCTAAGGTAGAGTCCATTATCCGTTAAAAAAGACCATATATAATTCTTTTTGTCTTTATTTCTTGTAATCACTAGATACTGTCCACTTTTAACAGTGCTTAACAAACTAGAATTAAATTATTGTTGAATTTGGAAAATTCTGTTTTCATTATGATACAGGAAATTTATGATGGTTTCAGCTTCTAAAGTTAATTTGAATATCTTTTGAAGGAGTAAAGTAAACCTCGATGATCATTAAGGTAGATTTGCGAAAAAGAATGGTTTTATCAATGATATTATCGGAAGAGAAAATCTTTATTGCTTGAAAATATTTATCGTAAACTATGATAACTTATTTCAGATTGTCTCAGTCAGAGAAGAAAGTTTTCACATTTGAGAGAAAACCAATTGGTCTGTTATTCTTTTGATAAATTTCTTGAATGCATGCAATGCTAATTTCTTGATCTTCTGCTCTTTTATTAAGCTTTTTAGTGGCTGCAATTGCATGATATAAGTTCAGTTTCATAATTTTAAGTTCAGAAACAAGTAAATCATATATATTGGATTCTTTTAACTACGAACTCAATTTCTTTCTCTAAAGCTGGGCATATAGGGGACAACTCGTTTATCAATTTTCCTTTGCTTTCCTGTCACACGCAAGTAGTGAAAGAAGCTATGAGACTGGTAGCAGAATCGACTCAAAATATTGGTGGTTAAATCGTAAGAGAAGATAGCGTAAAGGCCTTATCACACGGTGAAATTTCGCCAGCACTTTTCCGTTTCTACCCTCAAAAACCGTTCGGGCAAGTTTCATAATCGACAACTTTATCGAACCAGTTCGAAAATGTTATCGGAAATATTGTCCGCAAACGAAATTCAACCAATTATGTGAAACTTTGAAGTGACGTCACTTTCCTTGTCGTTTGCTGACAGAAAGTGCCGAAGATATCTTGCCGTGTGATAAGGCCTTAAGGGCAAGAATTGACTCACCTGTGAGTAGGCTAAAATTTAATTATAATTAACAATTTAATGCGGTACGGAAGTAGAAGCAAACATTCTGTAGCTGTAACATTTATAATCATTAAGGACACAAAAGTAAGAAATGCAAAATTTTACATAAAAATATTTTTATTATTATTCTTTGTAATTAATAATTTTTTGCAATTGTAATATATTTGAAATCAGCTTTTGTAACGTTATATGAACGAAAAATTCACAAAAATGTTTTTTTTAAAATCAAAGTTTATAATTTTTCAATCTTTTTACAAACTTTAAGCTCTTTCGCTGTGACATCTTGAAATATTATTATATTGCATCCAGAATTTTTTTTAAAGTCACAGTACTTATATTCCCGAACGCAAACCTAATATTGATGCATCATTTCCAATTAAAAATGGGAGATTCAAAATTTAATTATGAATTTATTGAATTGAAATATATCAGGTAATTGCTTTTTTATTAAAAAAGCCCCCTTACACAATATCTATTTATTTCAACACAGAATAAAGATCGCTCACAAGAAAACACATGCATTAGATTAGGAACATGAGTTTCATTCTTGGTGTAATTTAAATGGCGTCTATGTATTGGAGATTTCGCCAATAAATGATGTTGGCGGAAACGGTTTTTCTTTTTTTGTAATAACCATACAGCAAGCGTTACTTCCCGCATTTCCTCCCCTACAGGAATAAAGCTTCTGCTCCGGAAGAGCTATTTCCATCTTCTAATGCTTTTCCAATAGTAACTGTTCCCGGAATAAAAGCGTTCTTTGGTTAACGAGTCTAGGGGTTCCTTGGCAGCTCCTCTCGAGCCTCTGTAGCTAAAAATATCCAAAGCAACAAAATGATTGATTGATTGAACGGGGTTTGAGAATTTTTAATCATTGCAAATGTTTTCGTATCAGCATTCACAAAAAAAATTCAGGTATAAAGATACTTATTTACAAAGATTTTTCTAATAACTTTGAATTTGAGAATTTCTGACCGATTCAAACTCAGTTTATTTCAGAAAAAAATATCAAATATTTGGATAGTAATAAAAGTGGAGTAAAACATGGTCTAAATTATTATCTTATATGTATTACACTGTAGAATTTTCCAGAACTGGAGTATCAAATAGGCAAAGTGGGCAGCTGCTTAGGGTTCCCTCAAAATTAAAGAGGTGGGAAAATCTCGATATATTCGTCTGCGATGTTTTCCGAACTTTTTAATTTTATGACTTCCTTTTCATTACTAGAGAGAAGAGGATTTCGAACGGATTCAAATTAAAAGCAATTTATCGATGAATTGCTAGTACTTTTAATTAATTATATTTTGCCTTTTTTTAAATATCAAGCTGTTTAAAATTTTAAAAAAGCATGGTTCTATTTTTAAATAAAATCTATTTCTGAAAATAATAAATAGCGTTTGGATTTTGGATTTTTAGCGTTTGGATTTTTTTTTTTCATGATGAACTCTTTAGAAAGAGCACAAGATTCCCCAAAGAGTCCATCATGCTCCTAAGGATTCGAAGGAATTACAAGATACTTTTCTGTCAGCGAAGTACGCTCAAAGTTCTGTGAAGGAGTGTAAAATGGATGCTGTTAACTTAATTATGATATTTATAAATATTTAAGTCAAAGTAGGAAAGGAATATCATTCAGAGATTCGAATAATAGGTTTTAGGGATTAAAGTAATGGATAGGAGGTTCAAAGGCATTTCGAGGTACCATTTGTATGGAATGACAAGATGATTTAAATGAAATGTTTTTTAAATGAAAATGAAAATATCTTTTGTTGATTTTAGCTATTTCAATTTTACTCTATATGTTTGTAAAAATGGTAATAGTTTAATGTCAATTTCTTTATCAATATGTGAGTTTCGAGTTTAAAAATGCTTTTTTTAGTAAACTTCTTAGCCCTTTCACGATGGTGTGTCATATATGCATTACCTATGAGCGTTTCTCACAGCCTGACATACCTTCCGTACATTTCTAGAAATAGAACTCATAGAACGGCGATGCATATGCGAATGCATTCTAAACTGGAATCATTTTCAAACGACACTAGATGGCTCCCTGTGTTCACTACTTTTGAAATAAATATAGTTTTCGTTTGCTCATATACAGTTTGATTTTGGTATTTTATGCATCAACTATTACGAGAGAGGAGAGTAAGAGTAATATAAATAAACATAGCTGAGTTATATAACTTTCTACTTGATAGAACCTTTCGCGTTTCTGGTCACCATCCAATACTTTTCTGATCTGTTATTACTGTATAATTGTAGCTAGTCTCCTTGGTTTTTATCATTAGTTCTATAGTATTTTGTATAGTTTTCGAATATACTCACTTCTTTTTATTACTGAATCCCTTGGTTTAGGTTTACTATGGGAAGAAAATTCTATTTCTTAGGGGAAAGATGTGTTTCATATTATGAATTAACTAATAGTCTAAATAAGGGTAGCAAAAATGAGAACTTTAGAGCTTTATGTTTTATGATTTTTTTTCCAAAGTAAGGCTTAGCGAAACAAAACCTCCATCTTGTAGAATGATTCATTTCGCATTCGCTCCTTCCCGTGCGAGCGTCTAAGGTAGAGGCTTCGAACTTCAAAAGGGATAGATCTCATATATTTTTATTTTAAGTGAAAAATGGCTTTTCTTGAAGTAGATTCTTTAAATATGAAAATGACTTTCCTGTAATATAGATGTAAATATGTGACAGTACAAAAAGTGCTTTCATATGGTCAGGATTGGACTGAAATAGTCTTGAAAACAAATATCAGATTTTTTTTATCTAAAAGAAGCTAATTTAATTTGGGAAGGAATAGATTTAAAGGTGAGTAATATCTGCTACATTTTGAAAAAATTTCCACATTGCATAGGATTAGATTTAATCGATTTAGGAAATGTTTTAACAAATATATAAATAACATACGTTATCTTTTTAACTTTATGTCAAAATATAAGATTTTTGCACTCAAAAAGATGTCCTCATTTCTTTTTGGTAAAAATATTTTTTGAGTTACCTTTTCTTCTAGAAAACAAAAATAAGTGGTATTTTTCAAATTTAAAAAATGATGTTACATTAATATTAATTATTATATTCTAAATATTTAAATGCCATAAAAGCCTTCAATAATCGAAATTTAATTTTTCACTTTTGTGATAATTTGGGAAATTACGAATGTTTTTAGTGAGGACCTATATATTCTTTTAAATGACAAGAAATCATTTCACTTTACTTCTTATTTATATATATGACTTGAAAAGGTTCAATTATAAATATTTTATGTGGTTGCTTAAAAGTAAATTAGTGATGTTTTCAGGGTTGCAATTTCTTCAAAAAAATTGCTGATTCATACGAATTTTTATAAAAAGAGTTTTCGAGGAAGTGTTAAAAATTTTGTCTTATTAATATTTATTTATATACTAGTACAGAAATTCTCAATTCTGGGTGTAAGTTATTTTAATTCACTTTTCAAAAGGGACCAACATTTCTCGGAGTTATCTTTTACATAGTTTTTATTTGTAAATAATGTTTAGATTAAAGCAAGGAAATCCATTTTTTTTACTTTTTTATTTACAAAGTCTAAAAAAAAGTACTGTGTTTGTCAAAAAATTCGATCTCGTGATTTTTCATCCAATTCTTCCATTTAGACCTCTCTGAGTTCGAAAAACAAGATTTAAAAGCTGTCCGTCTGTCTGTGACAAAGATAATTCAAAAACATTTTGAATTAGACAGATGTAATTTGATATACTGCCGTTACATCAAATATAAAAATTTCTATCAAATTTTGAAAAAAATCCGGCCAGAGGGAAATCTATTTGTCGGATTATTCGAATATAAGTCAACTCAATAACCATAAAACGAAGAGAGATAGATAAAAGTCTATACACAAATTTAAAATTTAAAGTGTAAATACTTATCAATTTTTGAGTCAGGGTGAATGACAGAATGTTAGTTTCTATTTTCGAAAACATGTAAACATGATAACTTGAAGTTATATTAACTTAAAAATATAAAAATGTGGTACGGGTTTTTATAATAATGAAAGCAATTTTATATTTTTATTCAATCAGTTAGTAAAAAGACGTCTAAAAGTAAATTCAATACTTAATATACTATTAAATGCATTCCTAAGATTAAGGGCCAAGAAAATGATCCCAAACGGCTTGACAGAATCAAAAAATTTGGAAAATTACGCCAATTGTTAATATTTTGTAACTATTGTTCGGCAATGCCATGCAACGTATTTTCTGAGTTAGAAACTTTAATTAGAGAGAATGAGAAAGTTTCGGGGAGCCCACTCATTTTGGTGTTAATAACGATTGAGAAAATTCAGAGCAGTAATCGCAAATTTCCAATAACCAGTCCTCATCCACTGATGAAATAAACGGTTTAGGTTAAAAGATCAATATCTATTCGAGAATGCCCACAGTTTGAACTCGGTACGGAATTTTAAAAAAAATTTCACCGCTTACCTTGTAGAGAAAGAATGTTTTCGGATAAGCTGAATTTTCAGTATCCATAAATTTCTTCTTGATTAACGGCAAACGAGACTTCCTTAATCAGATTCTCGGTGTTCTAAGTTCTACTTACCTACCCCTAGATGGAATTTCCAATCTGTTATCCATTCCTCTCAAGAAAAGAGGAAAAAAATACTTAATACAGCCATAATTAAAACAATTAATCCATCAAATATATTAAATCCTTGGAAATTTCGATGTGTATGCATGAGAACTGACGGTCTGATCAACAGTCGTTAGTGACTATCTAAAATCGCCTTCGAGCAAAACAACGCTGCTCGGTTGTCGCTCATGTCCTGTAGGCTGCGGTTTAATGCCTCTAATACATGCTTCAGCGACATTATGCACTCGTCCCATACTGTTAAATTGCGCTCCTACAAAAGGGTCAACCGACAATAGTTTTTGGTGACGTTGGGGTAGTTCGCTTCCAAGGTTAGAGTATCCGGCTACGTTCTTAGGTAAATTTCTGAAAAAATGTGTTTTTTAAAAAATTGTTTAGGATTTAGATGTCTTGTCAATTATAAGCACTATGAATACAAAAAATTATTTGAAAATGTAATATATTTTGAGAAATAGGAAAATTTGTTGTAATTTTTAATGAAATTTAATCAAAGCGGTTAACACTCTGCACAAAATGGTAATGTAGCAATCCTATTTTTCTTTGTACACAAATTATAGGATATAATAATGAATGAAATGAACCAAAATCGAAGAAAAATCTTGGGATGCAAAGAAGTTATGGGTAAAAATATACGAATAAATGCATTTTTTCCATAAATTCACAGCTTAATATTTCTAGATACACCTATAAATGAAAAAGTATTTCTCCAACAAAAAAACTTTTGGTTCATTTCATTGCCCGTATCATTTAAAGCACACGTTGAAATTTTTATCTAAATACTTTTATTAGTTTTTCAGATATGATGTTAACGGTGGAAAACTTTTAAGCAACTTAAAATTTTGAGAAAATTAAAGTAAAAGACAAATTTTAGCTGAAAAAATAGCTGACCCTGGATGATATGTCAGGCCTTCCTTTTTCTTCAAAACATAAGCTGATTTGGAAAGAGGAAAGTCTGAACTATAGGAAATAACAATGAAAAAAAAATCGCCAAAATTGTCGAAAACCAATGTTCTCAACGTAACCTTACCTTAAGCGATAGTTTGAAAACGGAATGTGCAATCCTGTCCTGTAACTTTTAAATAAAAGTTACTACATCAATCAATCTTCTAAATCAATCATTAAAACTGACTGATTTTTAAAAATAAAAGAATATTATTATGCAAACGAGTTCCTTTAGATCTTTCCGTCCATCAACTTAAAGAAAATATTAATTTCAAGCTAATCAATGCCCGGAATTACTTCAAGGCTGATAATCAAATGAACATGTGTTTGCGTATATGAATGAATGCGCGCGTGTATGTTAGGGCACTGCACACCAAACCATATGATCTAGAGCTACCACACTTGGTATTTACATATTTACTTTAGAGGATGAAAAAGTATACCATGATGGAGTTATTTCTAAAATTTTAATTATTTAAAAATTAAACTAATATTTGGAAATTTTCTGCGATAATTTCCGAAAATATTATAGCACAAAACTGTTTTTTAAATGCTCTTAAAAATGACATTTTTTCATTCATAACAATGTTTTAACCTATAAATCAAGTTTCTATTTTCAATGATTTTGTAAAAAGATACTGTAACTGTATTTTCCAACAACTAATTTCTCACAAAATGAAAGTAGAATTTAACCTGCAAGAACACATTAAGAGTATGCCAGTGCTTTGCCGTCACTTTGGCAAAAAACTCAAATGGAATGATTAAATTAACTCTTATTGCAAATTAAACCGAGGAAAGTGTGACGTCAGCACATTTTGAAATGGAAGCGTAATGTTGTGGAATGGATATAAGATGTGATATTTTCCACATAACTCCGCAACATCTGATTGCAAATCAGAAATATATATAATACAATGAACAAAGAATCGTAAGACTTCTATAATAATATGAGTTACTTGACTATCGGAGTTTGAAGTTTAAATACATTTGGCTGATAAATTATAAATAGAGCAAGGTACACAAGTATTTAATTGAAAATTTTAGAACGCATAACTCATTGCAAACCAGCTGATCGCCAAAGGCGGCTAATATTATCAATATAATTGCTCACTTGAAGATAAAGATATTGAATAAGACTTTGGATTCATGTAGGTTTCTCGCCAAAATAATATCAAAATTGTGTCAATTGTCCCAGATCATAGAAAGATCGCCATCTTGGAAAGATGCAAGAAATGATAATAATAGGTTTTTATTGTTATAATAAAAATGGCTACGATTATATATGGCTTGAAAATGATATAGAATAATTCAGTGTTGGTACATTAAGTCTAGCTATTTAGTGTTTATGAAATGTTCAGTGGTATTGTAGTTGTTGAGTCATCTTTAAATTTAACTAATTTAAAAATTAGTAATTAAAGTTTAGATTTAAAAATATTAAATTTTTTTAACCATGCTTGAATTTTCTTACTTCAAGTTTAATGGGACTGTCTACCATTTTCTAATGTTGTCATATACTTTATTAATTTCACTCATACTTTATGAATTTGTAATCCTTTTTTATACAAAGAATGCCAATTTAATATGATAAAAACTTAATCTGTGAAATAAATTATGCCTTTTCAATAACATCATCTTACTATATTCATTCGAAGAAAATGCTCTAATCTCTTAATTTTTATACAAATAATCGGATTATTTTGGTAACATATTACATCCAAGATTTTTCCTTCTAGATTTTTATCAATGTTAGCGACAAGATAGCTTTCTAAATTAATGGCACTCAGTAAAAGAAAAAGAAAAATAATACCAAATAAATTTTATCTTTTGAATTTAGAAGTAAAGTAAAAAATGAGTTTGTATTACCAGTTACTTCGAAGTCATTTATGAGTAAAGGTAAAATACTAGATTATTTTGAATTCAAAATTTTGGAAACACATATTTTTAATTAATAATAAAGGTTTTTTTCATAAAAGTTGCTTTTCGGTTCGTAAAATTTTTCTAGAATGGAAGCGAGAAATTTTTATCTCGAAAAACTCTGTTCACCGAAGAAGAAATAAATCCCTAAATATTCAATTTTCAAAAAGGGTGTCACAGTTTTTAAAAGTTTGTAGGCACCTAAACTAAAGTTGAATTTACATTTGGCCAGTTAAAAGAGGCCAGTAGGCAGCGGATGCATAAAAAAAATTGAAAAATGCTGCTCTGTTCATGACAAGTACTTGTCCCGAAGTGACAACAACATGCCGTTGTATTGTATTTTTCTTCTTACTGCACATGCATTTTTGTTGGAGCGAATATATATATATATATATATATATACAGTCGAATCCGGTTAATTGGACCACCGGATAATCGGACCAGCCGCTTATTCGGACCGAATCTCAAAGAACCGAAACAAATCCTATGTACATAAGCCTAATATTATTCGCTTATTTAAACCAAAATTCCGTTTAAACGGACCAAAGAACGTGGCGGGGAAGATAAAAAAGAAGCCACAAGTCGCCTGTGTACAGCAGGAAATCCGAAAGGGACAATAACCAGTGGAAGTGAGCAAGCCCTTTGTTTCTTAGAACGGGCAGCTCGGTAGTAAGTTCTTCAAACGTTGACTTGAATTTGATAAGAACTTTTTTTTAATATGCTTCGCATGCTGAGTATCGTGTAGATCGTTTCGAAGAATTTGTTTGTAAATTTATTTCTCAATGAATAAAGTTCATAAGCAACAGTAGTTCTTGTTTGTATGTTTGCCATACGCGTGTACCGCACAATAAAGGTCATAATGACATTTTAATATATTACGTATAGCACGTCCCGTCTTGTAACATAGGGCATGTTCGTGTAATCGGACCAGCCGGTTATTAGGACCAAAATGATCGCGTCCCGATGTGGTCCGATTAACCGAAATCGACTGT
>JAPMOQ010037580.1:0-12509 GCA_026543055.1 Argiope trifasciata | reverse complement strand
TATGTGTGTGTGTGTGTGTGTGTGTGTGTGTGTGTGTGTGTGTGTGTGTGTGTGTGTGTGTGTGTGTGTGTGTGTGTGTGTGTGTGTGTGTGTGTGCGTGTGCGTGTGCGCGTGTGCGTGTGTGTGCGTGCGTGCGTGCGTGCGCGCGTATGTGTGTGTGCGTGTTAAATTAATGTAAACAAAACAAATGATTAAAAACGAAATTTTCAATTTCAAAAACTAATGGATGCCATCAAATCTCAGTCCAGAATTATTCAAAGTTGTAAACAAAAACTCATTTTATAAAGAAGCTTTTAAATTTATACTGTGAATTCAATGGATAATGCTCGTACCAAAAGTATACGTAAAAATATTCCGAAAGTAAAAGTAAATTCTTGCTTTTTAGCATTTAACCAAACATTTATCAATTCTTACTACATAGCATAATCTTTAAACCGTTGTAAGAAAAATTGATATAAAATACAACAACCAATAATAGTAAAAAATGTAGGACTAAGTTAAATTATTAATTGCTTAACATATTTTTTTTAATTAATTAGAAACCTATTCATGACTCAAACGAATGACTCGAATTTGAATAAAAATAAAAATAATTGAATTATTTAATTATTCGAACGTCAATGAGAAAAACCTAACCGTTTTTTTTTTAATTAAATATCATTTTCTATTTCTCACAAAGTGAAATACCTAAATACAGGGTACTTATTTAGCTCAAGGAATTGTGAAAAAAAAAAATGTTCCAAAATGTTTACCAGAAGGCATCTTTTCCGGAAAAACTTGAAATTTAACACAATAAGTAATCAAAACGGAATACGGAAATAATATTAATCCAATGTAAGAAGTATGAATAATAAAGTGTAAAACCGGATAAAGCTGTCAATTCTAGAAAAAAATGTCTGGTTTTGTATGTTTGAGAAGAGAAGGAAATGTAAAGTAGACTAGGGTAAGAAACGTTTGCAGTCGTTATCATGTTTTATGTCGATGTTTCCGGCTGTAATGATAATGGTATCTTGTTGTAAAGTTGAATAACTTAAAGTACTTTTTAATGCTTCATGTGTGAAGCATCACAACTGATGAGTAACGATCTGCTGTAGAATACATTGTCCATCAACTTGAAGTTTTGCTGGTGAATGTGATCACACGGAGCACCTTTCCCTTAATTATCCCTGCCACAGTTAACTTCTCCTCTTGCGCAAATTGTCCTAATCTGTTCTTGTTTCTGCTGTACTTGAACTGGTCTTCTTTGAATTGTTTTTGTTTTTCTTTCCCTCTCTCTCTCCTCAAACAGCCTACAGGTGTGTGTGTTTTTCATGCTTTTACCATACAACGATGACGATTACGTGTTTCAATGACGATATAATCAGAAACTAATTAATAAATGTTAATTTTGTTTCTGTATTCCGTTTTGATAGTTCATTTTGTTAAATTTCAGATTTTTTTGGAAAATGTGCCCTCTTTAAACATTTTGGGATTTTTTTTTTTTTCAAAATTCCGTGAGCGTGTATAGTCTATACCGAAAATTTCGTTGCAATCCATCCACTCGTTTGCTTTGTATGATGCTGTTTATAGGGAAAGTTTAATTATAACCACTTTGTAGTTGATATGCAAACAAGTCATCTTTAAAATCGAATGTTTTTAAAAAATAGAATAAGAAAATGATTGAGTTTGAAATATGAACGAATGTTTTAGCTGATAAATCATTCGTGCAATTTCTTTATAATGGAAAAAATATAATTTCCAAAAAAAAAAAAAGTTTCCAATAACAAAATAATAATCTTTCACTTTCGATAAAAGAATCTCAAAAGATGGGAAATCAAATACTATATTAATTTTTACCGCATAACGTAATCTTGAAACAGCTTAAAGAAATAAAATTGATATAAAACACAACAACACTCAATTGTAATAAAAAATGTAATACGAAATCAAACTATTGAATGTATAACATAGTTATTTTTTAATTAATTATAAATCTTTTCAAGGCTTAAATACAAACTACAAAGGAAAAAAAAAACTAAACATTCATTAATTCAATAAGAAAAAAACGGTTTGAAAAATAGATTTAAATATCGTTTTCTATTTTTCACAAAGAGAAATACCTAAATAGTTTGCATGCAGCAAATCGTCTTTAAAATCGAATTTTTTTAAAAATAGAATAAGAAAATGATTGAGTGCATCTTTGAAATATAAACGAATGTATTCGACTGTAAATCGTGTGAACAATTTCCATAGAAAGGAAAAAAGTACATGATTTCCAAAAAAAGTTGAAGAATAAAACTTTTTCATGGATAGATAAAAAAAAAACTCAAAGGATTGAAAATCAAATACCTGTGTCAAGGAAAAAAGTCAACGTCATAATAGGATAAACCTGAAAACAAAAAAATAACTACACTTCTTCAATTGTAATTTCCATTTTTCAACAGTCTACGAAAAAAGTTTTATTCGGTTCGTTTGTATTGATTTGTAATCATCTTATCAAATACAATAAGTTCTTGAATAGATTCCCAAACTCGAAACGATGATAAAAAAGTTAAAACTAATAAAAAAGTTTATAAATGTTCTTAAACTTTCGTAAATAATGTGAAAATTATGTAAGACAAAATGTTGAGGGAATAATGCAATATGAAACAATAATTACAGTACATTAGAAATGTAATATGATGAGGTATGAAACGGTAATTTGATCACTAATTTCTGATTAATTATTATAACCTAGTGTTTCTAACGTATTATTAATATGGTTTATATTATTCTTTAATGTTTCGAAATACAATTGAGACATTTAGACTTTTGTATTTATTTGTAATCTCAGAATCATATCAACACGTTTATATAATTTTATTGGTTTGTAAACACTGATTCACAATACAATAAGTACATGAATGAATTTAAAAACTCAACATTACGATTTTTAAAAAAATTCCTAACTCTTCAATAAATTTTGTTATTAATGAAAAAATTACATTATACAAAAGGTCTATTGCAGAATATAAGATGTTAGAATCTGATCAGTAATTACTGTTCAATCATTGTAAACTATCGCATATCTTTTTGGAGGACTTCTTTACATCATTTAGATTATTCTTCAATGTTCAAAATATAAATAAATATATTTAGATATTTATATTCAGTTGCGATCATTGAATCTGGATTGAATAAATTTTCCAATTCATTATAAACTCAATAATTTTATAAAGGAAGGTGCTAGAACTTCATGAAATTTCTTAGATAATGAAAAAAATGGATTTCCTATAAAATGTTGATAGCAATATGCAGTTACAATATTGGAATTTGATCATTAATTACTGTTTAATTATTATAAGCTACATTTTTCACAATGTTATTTTTACATGATTTACATCATTCTATAATGTTTCGAAGTGCAATTAGCGTATCGGCATATTGTCTCCAATAACATGTTAAACTAAGTGCATTCATAATTTTTTGAGTTTAAATGTCCATTTCATAAGTAAGTGCCATTGAGAAATATTCATATATAATCAGTATGTAGTTCGTATCTAAATACCCTGTTCAAAAAAATTTACAGAAGGAAAAAAATGGTCGAATGAAGGTCGGTCACCCATAAACTTTTAATTAAAAGGAAAAAAATTAATTTTTGCGTTATTTAGAGCATTTTTATTCTAATTAAAACCATACTTCTATCCTTAACATTTTGAAATTTTCTTTTGAATAATGAAAAATACAGAGTAGGCTTTTTGTTCATTGTTTTTTCCACTGTAATTTCTACTTTTCATCTAAGTTATAATCAACACGTTAAAATGAAACTCAAAGAAATTAAACTCTTAAAATAAATTTTATATGCATCATACTTGCACAGAAGTATATTACTATTAATTGTTCATAGATATAACGATTCGAGGATCCCATATAATCAGTGATCTTTGATAAGGTCAGAATCAATTGAATAGCTTTCGTATTTTCAAACTTCTGAATATTTCATCAAATTAGACACCAAATTAAATGGATTTTGATATGCAACTTCGACCTTCACCAAGTCACTAAATTCATCATCTACATCTGTTTAAGAGAAGCTACTTTGTTCTCACTTTTACTAAATCGTATAAACATCCAAATAATAAGGCTTATACACAGATTTAGTGTTGTTTTTTGTTCACGCTGACGCAGCTGTCTTAATGGCGGGATAACTACCGTCGTTACCGAAGTTCTTGTATTGAGCAAAAACCCAATAGCCGGATAGGGTCTCTTGGTACTTAATACAATCGATAGAGTTCCTTCTCGTGTTTAGAAGCAGAATAACTATAGTTCTTGATTAGCGATTTTTTTTTCTATGGATAATATCATTTATACTAAATGCTTAGGGGCAAATTTGATCAGTAAACACTACTACTTAACTACTTCTTTAATAAACGTTATATTGTCAGATATTATATTTATTTATCTACAAATTTCTTCTCGTTGAACTGAAATTTGAACCGAATTATGAATCATCCTTTTATATTTTCTCGCAATCTTTCATACAGAAAATATAATAATCATTAAAGAATTCGAAACCGATATTTTCACAAATTTCCACATTTCTGAACTCCCTGAATTCGAAAAACACATTTTTAGAAAAAACAAGAAAAGTCTGTCTGCGACAATTATAACTCAAAAACGCTTTCAGTTAGGCAGTTGAAATTTGAAATATGCTCTTAATACCAAATTTGCATATTTCTATTATATTTCAGCTAAATCTGTGCAGAGGAAGTCTGTCTATCCGGCTGTTCAAACATTATTTAACGTGGTAATTACAAAATAAAGGGTACTGAATGAATAAAATTCAATGCACAGATATAATACTTATAGTGTCATTTATCAAAATTTGAACCAAATGCAACAAGTAATGGAGAATCTGTAGTTCTGTACTTTCAGAAACATGTAAACACGCTAATAGAAAATTGGATTTTGTGACTACAAATCCAATGTCAAATTGGATCAAAATTGGATTTTGTGACTACAAGTGCAGTTTTTTGTAAAATTTTTGTATTAATCGGTTGAGGAAAACATATCTAAAGTCCAAAATTTAATTTATGGATGTTATGAACCATATGCCAGGGATTAATCACCGAGGATGATACGATAGATTCAGTAAAAATTCTAGATTCACGCCAAAGGTTAGTGTTTTGTCACCATTGTATGCCAATTCCATGCAAGTTGTTCTCTTGAAGGTGTTTAGAGAAAATGCGGAAATGGTTTGAGGAAACTAGTCACCTCTGGTAGATTTTTTTTTTTTCATTTGAACGTTTAAATTTCCTTTAGCAAAAGAACAGAGTAAAAAGTAGATTTTTGTTGAATAGAACTAAAAACTATTTATTATGTAAATTTTTTGTTACTATAGCAGTTACTCAATTCTTAACAGAAAATAATAATTGAGCTAGAACAACAAACAAAATATACATGTCAAGACAAAAGAAGAAAAAAAAGCTTCATGGATTTATCTCTTCCTTACTAATTTGAGTATAGCAGTATTACTCAATTCTTATTAGCAGGAGTGTTTTTTCCCCGGAAATTGACATTTGAGTATAGTAGTGTTTTTAAATTATTAGAATGAATTATTATTGATTGATTAATTTTTAGCTGCCTTTAGTGGACGATTTTATTTTTCGTTTTATAGTGTGATGTTTAGTTTCATACAAGACAAAATTTTATGAAAATCAGGATACATCTGTACTCATACTCAGAAGTATACGGAGACAAAATATTGCAATCATAAAAAAATTCAAAATTTTGATCAATCTTCGCATTTTAGACCTCCAACAATTTTGGAATTATGTCTGTGTGCCTGTGAACGCTATAACACAAGGACATTTTAAGAAATAAGACACACACGATTTGTAGATTTCTAGCAAATATTGTACAAATTACATTCGCAGAAAGTCCACCAAGGCTATCCAAGTGTAAAAATTCGGTTGGGTTGGTCTAATGCCACTTGATCATACCAAGCCCAAATGAGCGTAGCTATTTCGAATTAAGGCAGAAGTGTGCGCCTTCCGTTGTTAAGGTGAAAGTACGACTTTGCTCGAACACACACGACACAACCCTTTTTAGGGGGCGGTCGAACTCAATCATACCCTCATTAATCCATTCACAAGTCAGAATTCAGATCCGAATCAGAGACCAACTCATCCTGATTCAGTACCCCAAGAGGTATAATTTGTTATGGGAACTTGGAGAACTTTGCACTCATGACCTTTTTAACGTGCCCTAACTGCCATTAACACGACGGTCTTTGGCCGAGACGAGGATAGAACTCGTTACCTTTCGGTTACGAGACTGACGCTCTACCAACCAGGCTACCTCGGTGTTGCAAAAAATCTACAAAACGTAATGAGCAGAATGGATAAAAGAATTGGTTCCTGAACCAATGGCAAGCGCTGTTTCAGCAGCTCCCCCTACAACTTTCAGCGTAATGTATGAGCAACATGGAGGGAGCGTCATGATTTTATCTTAAAAAGTGTGTGCATCAAATAAACTAAGTTTAAATTTATAGTCCACGAGAATGAGTTTGTGATTGATTTTCCCTCTTCAAACAGAATTTAGTATTTAACATGCAGATTCATATCAAATTTTGAGCCAAATCCATCATTGGTTGACTATGTATATGTCTGTATATTCGCATGCATGTAAACGATGTATAAAAACCTTTCCTATAAAATTTCCTTGATTAAAGAAACTTTGCATGTGTTATTATAATTAAAATTGCAGTTTTTTTTTTTTAATTTTGTCACGCAGTCGAATAACAAATTACCTAATATGTAAATTGAATACCACAAAAGATATTCAAATTACATATTTGGTTTTCTTTAAGTGAATCACAACATGAGCGAAATTTTTAGAACTCGTGGTTTTTCGTAACTAATCTCCCAAGATTCCGGGAGATTACTAATTTTTTTTAGTATGAGAATTAAAATACCTCGATGTTTGTCAGCTATCATCAATTTGGTAATCAAATAAAAATTCCATTCCTTTATCTTCAATTCTAGATAAGCAATAGAACTCGGAAAGTATAAAATTCTGCAAATAAACATATTGGTTTTAAATTTGATGATACATTTTATGCTTAGCAATACTCCTTTCGAAACAATCTGAAAAAAAGAAAAAAAAACTTATATGGGGTTAGTTCCAGGATATTGCATGCATCATGAATTTATATAAAGCTGGGTTATGAAATTTTTTGTTATATTTTGTACATCGAGACGATAATTTTTAAAAATTGTGAGATTATAACATCACATCAGCTATTAGAGATGCTCAAATGGCTGATTAAACGCTACAACTTCGTCTCTTTTACATACAAATGGCATAAAAAATTCTCTAGATCTTCCCTAGATATTTTTCTTATGGAAAATACATTTTGCATTTTCCACCAATATCAGTTATGGTATCAGTGTGACTTAAAACAATTTTACCACCGCTTTTTAAATATAGCTTTTGAAGACTTATAGAAGAACTGAATTATTTTTCAATGAGTATTGCGAAATAGGAGGAAGAAAATAGAAGTTTCAACTATTTGAAAAAATAGAATCATTTCCATCTTTTATGTAGTGATATTTATTTCCACAATTGACATAATTTTTGAAATATACTGAGTTAAAAACCGACGATCTTTTTGCAAAACAATCTGTTATGAAAGTTATTAAAATTATTTATTTGGATATTTTTTATTAGTGCTCTGTGCCTTTACGATTTTTTTTGACTTCCCTATTTCTTCTTTTTTCTTGGACGGAATCTCCATAGATATGTGAAGCTGTGTTCCAATGATCTGTGTGCTTACAGAAGAGGCACGCTTTTCCTTCTTGACCCTCTCTTGCGGTTTTCTGGAATGTTTTGATGTTTGCACAATTTATGAATAAATCTGTCTGTATGTAAGACCATAGATCGTTGGAACACGGCTTGAAAGTGCCTCCACCTCTTATAAAAAGGGATTATGCAAGATAGTGCGTGAATGCCATCTTCATATGAGATAGAAGTCAGACTTCTGCCCTCGGGTGCTTTACCCTCAGAAGCTACTGCACAAAGTCGACTTAAAATTGCTGACTTCAACAAAGCAACAAAAACAATCCTCCCACTTCCACAGAGTGATTATAATGGACAGGTGTTGCCGGATCACCTTTCCTTCATCCATCTTGAATTCTAGTCAATGTATTAACATGCTTCCATATCAGTCTATTCCGTGGTCTCCATCTATTATTGCAATACTTGCTTCGCTATAGGAAAAACCAAAGAAAGCTACATGAAATGGACAACGACGTACAGAACGTGGCAAGTAGAAGGATGGGCTCGTTCATAAGTATACATAGAAATTCGACAGTTTTATATCAATTAACGTTTTTTAGATATATATATGGACTAGCTATCACCCACGTTTATATTTGCGTAGAAATTTTGATTATATGTATGAGAACTGACTGTTTGATCAACAGTTGACAGTGGCTATCTAAAAGCTTCCGCGAGCAAAACAACAACGACGACCATCACTGCCTAGTTGCCACTGATGTCCTACAGGCTGTGGTTTAACACCTATAGACTCACTCGTCCCATACTATTAATATGCACTGGTGAAAAAGGGTTTCCAAGCAGCTTTTTTTGCTGATGTTGCATGTTGAGGTACCTTGGCTTGCAAGATTAAGCGGCAATTTGAAAAACGTATGTGCAGTCCGGCCACCACTAAGCAAAGGGTTAATTCCCAGTGAACGGTACGCTCCTTGTCCGCCATCTTGTTTTTGGCGACTATTGGTGAAACACGACTCCAAGGAGAGAACGAGGTTACCATCTTTTAACGGAAGAGAAAGGGTGAAGTTGACAAGGAGAAAATAAGTATCGCCCGAGAAATGGCGCCAAAAAAATCGCCAAAATAAATAGCGTACCGTACACTGGAATAAAGCCAAAGCAAAGTTGTAGCAATGCCCGCTGAAGCTACAGCCTGAGCTATATTGCTGCCCTTACGGAATCGGGCTGCAGCAGATTCGGCAAAAACGTTTTATCCGTATCCTCTGGTACGTCAAGAAAGAATAATCCCTCCTTTCCATTATTTATTCGTTTCAGAATCGTTTCGTAAACTTGACACTGCTTGGTATGTAATCGAAATGTAATTTCATTGACATGCGCTTCTACTCGTAAAACAGAGGTATCATAGCTTATCTCCATCATAACTTCACTTGTAATTCCCCTCTTCGTTGCATGGGGGCAGGTCAAAATCAATGAGACATTTTCCAGATTTGGAATGTTTCAGGTTCGAGACTCGATTCCACCGAAGAACCGTCGTGTGAGGGAGTCTCTTGCACGTTAAATCTGTCAGGCCAAATGTCCTCCCGCTGGTGTTGTGTGGTGTTGAGAGGGGGTGCCAGTTCAGGTGTCGTCCTCATCATCTGATCTTGGTTCAAAATTACTAGGTCCGTCCCAAAATAGCCCTCGTGTTGCTTTAAAAACGGGACGTTAATATAACTAAACTAAACTAAACCAGATATGGAAATCCTTTTATCCTCAATCTACACCAAACCTGTGTTAATGATTAGGCCATTGTGAGTGCTGTATCTTCTGATGAAGCGTCTTTATGTTTATCCCACAAATGGAGGTGGTTTGATAATCCGCAGGAGCTCACTAAAATTGCAAACAAATCTTCTAGCTACTTTCATATGCAGAACTTTATTACGTCTCTTTGAAAGATGAGATTTGTGTTTTCTTGGCATTTCTAAAAACAATCAAATAATGACAAACAAAAAAAATTAAAACTGACCTAAAAACGATACATTTAAAAGTATAAGCATATACAATAAAAATATAACTAACATAAATACAGCTTAGTAAAAAAAAACACACAACTAACCTAAAAACAATTTATTTACATCGTATACCCGAAATAAAACAAAACAGCAAATCAAGTCCACGTTTCTTTAAAATCAAGTCTATTCTATTTATCTATCGAGATTGAGATAGCCACAGCAGTATAATACACATAATTTTTTAATTTTTAATTTAAATGAAAACACAGTTGTCAACAATCACGCGTGAACTTTTAACGTCAGTTGGCGTAACGCAAATGCCTGACTTTCCTACTCCAGTTGGGATAACGCAATGCAGATTAGGAATTTATTTCCTTTATTCTGACTTATTTTAATTTAAAAGTACTTCAAAAAGAATCCGAAAGATTGATTAAATAACAGCGCTTGATTTTAAATACATCAAATACTAAGAAAATAAACAGAATCGTTTGAAATAATCAGTCAAAACCATGCTACGCCAAACCTCATTACTATTGGAGAGAAAAAACTGGGGCCTTAATTATCTTTGGAGGGATTTGGCCACAGATTTTTGGCTCGAATGTCAGTTTTTAATTAATAAAAAATTATTCACTCAACTAACCAGAATTAATAGTAGCCTATGCTCTATTCTAGACTATAATCTATCTCTGTGCTAAATTTCGTCCAATTCCGTTCAGTAGTTCTGGCGTGATTGAATAACAAACATCAATCCATCCAAACTTTCACATTTATTATAGTAGTATAGATGTATGACTTCAACAAAATCAATGATAATGGGCTCCCTTTGTTGGCTTTTGTAAAAAAATAGGAGGCGTGGGGGGTGGTCTATCCTCTCTGTGAAATTATCATCGCTAGTCAAGGCCAGAAACGTTAAGAGAGCATGTTTTTGTTTTTAGAATTTCATGCATGAAAGTTCTACGATTTACAGTAAAAAAAAAAAACTGGTTATGCCTTTTGGGTGCTTTTTTTTTTTTTTTCTAATTAAAACTAAATTTTGTAACAGATCTACAGTTTTAGTAAGAAGATCACATTACAAATTTCATTTATTTAAATCATTACGTTTTAGAGTAATCACATTTACAAGTATGCGACAGTAGATAGATTATCAACATCTTGTTAGATGAAGTTCATTATTAATATATAATTACATTTTAGAAGCCAATATTGAATACATTTCATCCGTTTAGCTCTATCCGTTTTATAGTTATGTTCACATGTCGTGTTGATAGTTACAGTTAAACAAATAAGACTTCCAGTGATTGAATTTCGTTCAAAACTGACAGAAATGCCAAAAATTAACATAAAGATCACGTACCAAATATTATCAACATATCAGTGTGGGTTTGAGTTGTTTTCATAGGCATACATAATTCAAAAAATGTATTTTTGGGACTTGGAGAAATCTAAAAATTGGAAATTCGTGTAAATCTAAATTTTTTTTAACTGTTACACTATTTTCCATTTAAGGAAGTAAAAATTCAGTAAATACTACAGAAATTTTAATATTAACTATTTATAGTAAACAAAAAGGTTTATTGGCATGAAGTAAATACTTAGACAAATAAAATCCTTCATGAAATGAGGATCAATTCAATAGTAAACAATTTTTAAGATTCGAAATTCTATGCCAAAGCATCATAGCATGCTAATGCTATAAATAAATTCATTTTCTTATAGTAAATTTGACTTTTCTGGAATCGGTATATCACCTTCTCTTTCATTTCTTTAGATACAAAATCTAATATTTATTATGATATTTTGAACTAACACGAGATTTTGTTTCTGTTTCTAGTGTAACTAATTAAGTGCCAGCTCCCCCTATTACTTAGGCTTATTATTGAAACGATGAATAAGTTCTCAATTTTTTTTTAGAGAAAATTAATGCTTTATTTAAAAAAATCTTTAAAAAACATATTACTGAAATTATTATCCATCGCTAGCCACTACTTTCCCCAAGCTTCAAGCAGCATTTGAATTACACATCGAAAAACGAGACGACTTTTTAGGCTATCCAAGAGTCGACTCAATTTATGGCATCTTGGGAAAGGAAGTGCTTTTCAGCCAGGTCATATGTCATCGATCGGAACAAGTGGTAGTCGGAAGGACCAACGTCTGGGGAATACTACGGGTGTTATAGAGCTTCCCACTTAAGCGCTTCCGATTAGGTTTTTACTAGCTTTGAACATGCAGTAGAGCGTAGATATACAGCAAAATGACCTTGTTGGACCTCTGCTCGTATTGAGACTGTTTTTCCTTCAATAATTGGCTCAGTCGCTCCAATGTAGCCCTGTAGCGATCCCCGTTGGTAATTTTCATTTGCTTTGAGCAGCACAAAATAAACTATATCCAGCTGATCCCACCAAATGCAGAGTAGAGGCTTGGAATCATGGATATTCGGATTTGCTGACGATGTAGATGCATGGCCGGGATTCTACATTCAGGGTTACCGTAGTGTATCATTTTTCAGCGGTATTTACGATACGATGCAAAAATCTTTTCCTTTTCTGCAGTTGTCCACACTTAGAAAGACGCCGTGCGACGTCTCTCGACTGCAATTAGTACGGCAACCAATGGCCTACTGCTTTCAAACATCTCGAAATTGTCATGTGATCAATTTCAAATTATTCTACAAGTTCAGCTAGCAGATAAATAACTACAGTCGCTCAAAAAAATATATGAGCACCGGTACCCCTTTTAATTTTGACCAAATCCCGAAAATGACCTCCC
>JAPMOQ010037557.1:855028-887658 GCA_026543055.1 Argiope trifasciata | reverse complement strand
ACAGCATATTCATTAATTTTAATACGGTGATATTTTCAAACTCATAATATTTCTCTGTGTAGCGTCATGTAAAAATTGTTATGCATTAAATGCAATTTCTTTATGATTATCTTTAAAAAAATCCGTATACCTTGAATTTTGCTAATAAAAATTCACGAACAATCCCTTTAATAACAAGACAGCATATTCACTAATTTTAATACGGTGATATTTACAAACTCACAATATTTCTCTGTGTAGCGTCATGTAAAAACTGTTATGCATTAAATGCAATTTCGTCTTGCTAATGCAATTAAACCAGACGAAAAGAATAAGGTGATAATGGATTAATTGAAAAAGGTTTGTTGTTACTTATGGCTCTTTACAAGCCCGCTGACAGAAAGCTGTCAGCGATTTAAGCCTAAATTAGCGCCTCTTGTTTTTTCAGTCGCGCCAACTAGGGCCAAGAATACGACTCAGTTACTTCATACTTTACATTCGCTTGCACAACCCCTTTTTACAGGGGGGGCATATTCACACTACTCACAGATAGAACAACTATGCCCGAACCGAGACACCCAGATCACGGAGAAGACACGCCACCCCTATGCCAAGACGCCGGTTGAAATACGGTTTAAAACAATATATTGCTGCGATGTCTCAGATCCCTTTTAAGTTTTTTAAAGAAATTTTTACTCTAAAATTGAACTCTTTGAAACGTCATTGAAATAATGAACTAATAATCATTTGATTAAAAATGTTGCCTAAACATTGTACTTTATTTTTATAGAGGTCATTTTGTACTTTCTATTTAAGGTATCCGACTACGTGCGAAGGCAATTTTTTGAAAAACTGGATTTTTTAAAATTATGGTTAATAGATGTATTGTCAATTTTAATACAAAATATTATAAATAAACAAAATTATGTGAAATGTAATATTTTTCAAGAAATAGGAAAATTTGTGATAAATTTTAATGAAATTTCACCAAAACGGTTAATTCTCTACATGAAATTATAATGCATCAATCCTATTTTTCTTCGCATACAAGTTATCGAATATAATTATGAATGAAAGGAACCAAAATCTTGGACAAATTTTGAGACGCAGAGAAGTTATGGGTAAAAATATACGTATATATGTTTTTCTTTCCATAAATTCATAACATAATTTTTCTAAAAACATCTGTAAATGAAAGAGTACTTTGCCAACAATAAAAGTTTCGGTTCATTTCATTATCCACATTACTTAAAACACACTCTGTAATTTTTTTGTAAAGACCTCTATTAGATTTTGTGATACCATGTTAACTGTGTAATATTTTGATGGAAATTAAATTTTTGAGAAAAAGACAAATTTTATTGAAAATTGAAAAATATTTGACCCTGGATGACAGGTCAGGTCTTCTTTTTCCTAGAAAAGATAAACTGTTTTCGAAAGAGGAAAGTCTGAATTACAAGAAATAAAAATAAGTAATTCACCGATGTGGCCGATAACCAGTGTTAGTCGGATACCTTAAACAATTTTTTAATTTTTTAAAAATTAATTTTACTCCGTAATAATCATATTCATATCATTCTAAATAATAAGGATACATGACTAACTTTTTGGAAAGAAAAAAAAAAAAAAGCAGAATTGTATAGAATGATTCGAGAAATTTGTCAATCTCGGTAACGATGAATAGTTAAAATTTTTGAAACAAGATTGGTGCATATTAAGCCTCTATTTTACATGTATTAAAGTTGCAATAAATGTTAATTTTTTTAAATTTTAGAAACTTTCTTCTTATGCACTGCAGCATATGAATAAAATTACTAAACTAATTAAACTTTAAATTGATTTTCATAAATTTTCTATTTATTTTAGTGTATGCTGGGAATTATAATCTTATTAATTTCTAAATTGATTTTTTTTCAAAAACTTTTAATTATTTATCATAGCTTATGAATTTGAAATTGATTTTCATAAATTTTCTATTCATTTTAGAGTATGCTGGGAATTACAATCTTATGAATTTTTAAATTGATTTTTTACAAAAAAACTTTTTATTTATTTATCATAGCTTATGAATGGACTTATAAAGCTGTTTAAATTTTAAAATGAATTTTATGAGCTTTCTACTTATTCATTGTAGTGTATGAATGGAATTACAAAGCTGAATTTATTAAAGATTATTTTTATTACATCAGAGTATGAACTTTTCTGTTCATACTCTGCTGTATATGAGTAGAATCGCAAATCTAATTAAATTTGAAATTAATTATTGATTCTTTTGATTTATACGCTTTTTACTCATTACTCTGAGTGGATGGAATTATCAAACTATTTAAGAATAAAATTTTGATAATGTTGATATATTTTATAATGCATAAACAACAACTGATTAAATAATAATTTGAATTTGGTAAATGAAAAATGCCTTTATATTCTGGAAAAAGGCTTATTTTTTAGAAACCGTCTTTGATCTTTGCTTATTTAAATAAAGCCGATACTTTTTCTGTCAACCAAATCATGCATTTTGAACAATTGCAGTTTATCCAAATAGAGGTTAAATACATTACCACCTTAATATGCTTAGCAATTATCTGTTGCAATAAAATTAGAAGTTACAACTTGATGTCTGAAATTATAAATACAATTGAAAATGAAATTATTAATAATGAAATACCTCTTCAAGGAATCATTTATATATATATATATATGTGTGTGTGTAAAAATTGGTAGATAAATATGAAAAATATGTTTTTCAGTAAAAGGAGCTCTTTTAATTGTAGACTTATTATGTTTGTGCTTTTAAATTAATAAACACTATTGAAAGTTGCTTTCATTATGCACTAACTTCATTATTTGAATTAAATTAAAGATGAATTAATCAAATCAATGATTATTAATAAAGAATTAATTTTAAGAGAATTTTTCCTGGCATTAACTTATATTTATAAAGGCAGCCTTAGTCGAAGTTAGGAAAATTGAAAATGCGGAATGTTTGACACACACCCATACACGCGCGCGCGCGCGCATTTAACAGAAGTATCACGAAAAGATTATTTCAAAAAATAGATATATTTATCGTCTTTCACTATTGTATAAACTTCTTTCTTCATTTTTATATTCTGTTTTTGTAAAAAATGTATTCAGACGAAAATAAGGCTATTTTGAAGTCTGGATAGGAATTAGTATTGCCAAAAATTTAAAGTAAAAATTCCTATAGCGGAAAAGTAAAATATTTTAAGGAATAAGACGAACTACAACCTATTTGATATGATAGTCTATTTTGATGAATTGTCTGTCTCTTTTGATCTAACAATTATCTTCTCTTTTTTACCCGCCTACTTAAAAAAGAAAAAAAAAAAAAGATTTCGACAGAGGCACTCTGTCGAATTTGGGTGTTTTACAATACGAACGGATGATAAAATACATTTTCCTTCTTCTTAAAAAACATTTTTTTAATAGAAAAAGCAATACCAGATTAGTTTCCTGAATTAATTAGAATAAAATGCTCAACATTTATAATGAAATTTCAAAAATAAAACTAATTTCATTAAATAAAATTCCTTTTAACTGTCTGCCAAATTCTGATTTTCAAGTTATTAGTAATTTTAACTAGCAAAGATGATTTAATAAGTAAATCAATTAATGTAAAAAATCTTTTTTTTTTAAATTCCAAAAAGGTTTTTTTATAAAGCAAAACAAGTTTATAACGACTTGTATGTATCAAATAATATACCGTGAAAACCTCCTAACTGAATTTAAGAGTTTTCAATTTCGGTTGCATTACTACATGTATACTTAGATAAAATACAATATATTTTTCGTTAGTACACCATTTTAGGATAGCAAACGAAGAACTTGAGCTATTATTCAGGATGATTCACACTTCAAAAGTCATTTAATCTTTAATTGTAGATACTGTTCCCTTGAAGGATAATAACTTTAAGTAAAAGTTGTACCAAAAACTTAAAAAATATCTCAGAGAAACTTTCAAAATTTATTCATTATTGCTTGATTCAGTTTATGCGGACACGTTTCAAATATTGCCAGTTAAAGTTCTGTTAGCTTGTTATTTTTCACATAAGTTACTATTTATACGGCTTTTTTATATTAATTTAAACAGATACTTACGAATTATGTTTATGTAAAGGAACACAATCGCCAGGAATTTTTTAATTTAATTACACACACACACACGCACGCACACGTATATATATTAATTCTATCTTTTACTGAAAAATTTTGAAAAAAAATAACAATAATAATAAAGAAATTAACCAAGAAAAGTAATAATCAATTTAGAACGGGTAAAAATAATCGCAATATGTGAACAATCAATTTTATTGAGCTGTTTCAAAACAAAATGCATTAAAGAAGAATTATTTAAAATAAGGCAAATAACTACTTTTTCGTTCTGCAATTATTATTTTTCGAATTTTCATTTAGTATAGCGAAATAAATATAAAAATCCTTCTGATTTTTTTAAAAATCACTGATTAAAGAATAGAGTGAGGCAAGAATTTTATTTTTTAATTGCACACTAAAGAATAAAGTGGCATCAGTTTTATGTTTTAGATCGCTGACTGCAGAATTCAGATAAGTAAAAATTAAGTATTTTTCATGTCCAGTACAGTATTCGGCATTTTGGAAAATGAATAGCTTTGATTGTGAATTTTAATAAATCCACAAAAACAATTATCAAGTTATTGCTTATTATTTACACGTGCTATCTTATGTTCTTTTAAAATAAAAATAATTTTAGATTTCTAAATGCTTAATGAGGTGCAAGAAATTTATTTTATTACCTAAATTTAAAAAATTAGATTGCATTTCATTCATTTTATTAAAAGAAATATTAATATCTTTTTCATGAAATTTTTAAATTATTGGCTACTACCTTAAAGGAAAACAAAAATTTTCAAAATTTTAAATAAAAAGTGAGTTTCCTAGACAATTAAAAACGAATAGAACATTTTGTTCTTCCGAATGTAAATCTGTTTATCTCAAAAAATAGAAGTTTATATATCTACGGCAAAATGGAAACGCTCCATATTTCGAAATCTACAATAAAATGGAGTTTTGAATATGTTCTACTGGTCTTAACTTATCTGGACAAAGCTAACTACTTTTATAATTTTCGATATAAAATATTAAGAATAATGACGGAAATCAGTTTTCATTTCCTAATAAAATTAAATTTTGAATTTTTTTAATGGATGACCTTAAAGAGTAGCTTTCTTAACTGAATTCTCATGTAAAATTTTCCTGGCGATGCAAAATCCAAGAATTAAGAAACTGCGAATATTTCAGACGATTTTTCTCATTTTTCTCAATAGCAGTAAAAAATAAATATCTTAATTGTAACTATTGTCTTATGAAATTACAATTAAATGCAAAACTATGCATAACACTTATTATGAACAATTTAAACCGAAAATATTGAAAGTTACTGTAATTAAAAAGATTTTCATGAATTATAATATGATAAATCTCCATAGCAACATAAAAAATATACTTATTACAGATTAACTTATTCCACTGCATGATTTCAGAAAGTTATTTATTAAATTAAAGTTATATTGAAGCACAAGTTATTAAATTATAATTACATCTAGAAATCTTAGAAATTGTTAAGCTTATATTTTTCCTTTGCTAAAAGTAATGAAATTTTAACCCCTTAACGGAGCATAATTTTGAAGAAAATGGTCATAAAAGTGTCTATTTTTTTTATTCAAGAAAATTACACAAAACTGAGTGTATGTACAATATTTTCATTCAGTTTAAATTTTTTATTTAATTTTTAGCTTGAAACTTTTTTTAAAAAAATTGGATAAGCCAGCATTCAGGGTTATTATGACTGAATGTTAGCTTTCCAAGAAAGAGAGAAAATAAAAAATATGAGTTTTAAGCATTCAAACATAGTTTTATTGCATTTACACATAATGTAAATAAATACTAGTCATTTTTTCTTGTGTGATAAATTTTAAAGCATGAGATGCATGGACCAAAATCACAAACAAGACAATAGTACAGAGTTTCCTTTCTGTTGACATCTAGTTTAAAATAAATTAACTATCTCTAAAAATATAGCAAATGGTCTAGGGCAGCCATCTGGCGTATATTTTGAGAAATAAACAGGATTCTGGGCTTAAGAAATAGATTGTTTTAATATTTTTGGAGCATTACTTTTGAATACGCCTGTCCAGAAATATCACGGTCTCGAGAAATAAAGGTAGAAATTTCACCCCGCCATTTTCACGGGAGCGGGGAGGAAGGGGTTAATTGAAGTAACTGAAAGTGAAAAGAAGTTCAGTCTGAATTAGAAGAATGTATATTAGCAGTATTAGACATTAATTATTTACAGGTAGGAAATAGATCTCTGTATTGTAAACATTTTACTAAGTTGTTTTGTTATTCAATAATTTAATATTAAAACATTTAAAATAAGGTCTGAAGATGGGATTTCAAATATTCTGAGATAAAACACACTTTACTGAGATTGTAATAATTTGAAATCGCCATGGACAGACTTTTTCAGGGTACAGAATACTTCTACTTTTATAAAGTGTTGCGTAGTGACATAGCTGTTATGAGTTAAAAAATAAAAATATACAGTATAGCTTCATTGAGTTCAGTATAATTTGAAATAGCGATGGACAGACGTTTTCAGGGTACAGGGTACTTCTAGTTTTATAAAATGTTGCGTAGTGGCACAGCTGTTATGAGCTAAAAAATAAAAATCTACAGTATTTATTGCAACTTAATAATAAGTACAGATATGTATTTTCCTACGTAATTGCAAACATAATAATTATTGCAAGACACAAAATAATAATAGCCACAAATATAATAATATGAAATAACGCATATAGCAATTCAAAATACATAAAAAATATAATTTTCTCTTAAATTAGTTTTTATAGTGATAATTAGTAGAGGATTTGGGCTGCATACTTTGCGCCAGACTTCAATATATCTCAATATATAATTACTGTCTGCTAAATCATACTTTGGATTCTTTGAGAAAGGAATTTATGTCTTAATTGTAGCCATTGTTGGAAATGCAGATTTATACAAATATGTAGAGCTAAAAAACAATGATATGGAACTTTTTTAAACTAAGATATTTCCCTTCGCCCGTTAGATATCAAAAGTTATTCTTGGATTCTGTACCAGGTGCTTTTAAACTTATGTAATTCTAGAGGAGTAAAACTTCACTTTCCTCCAGAGATAAAAGGTATATAATTTATATTTTCAGTTATTTTTTGTAAATCAGCATGTAACAATTGGTTTCTATCAGTATGCACATCTTAGACCTTAGTAAAGACTGTTATCCGATAAATGTCTTGGCGGTCCATCGGACGGTAGCGATCGACGTAATTCTCAACTTTGATCTAAAAGTTTTGAAAAATTATTATGATTGTTTAGCGATGAAGATGATTCAATAGCTTTCAATCTTATTTATTCATTTGTTCGTGCAAGCAAATAGTGAACAGTAAATGGAGTTCATCGTTCTTTCTCCATAACAGAAATGAATTAATTCGTATACTTGGCGAATTTTTAGCACTTCTATTAATTACAAAATTTGAATGTGTTGAAAATACTTAGTTTTAACCATTTGATATTGCATTTTAATGATCCGTCCATTAAAATCAATAAAATTGATTGAAAAAAATCCATTAAAGTCAATAAAATTAAAAACGAGACAAAATATGCTAGGGAATATTTTTTTTTCATATAAATAAAATAATTTGCTAATGATTTTATTGCTGCAGCTTTCTTTTTATTTTTTATTTTTTAAAGAAAGAACTTTAAGAGAAAAGACAAAAACTTCCTGTATTATTTCTGAAGTAGTAGAGTCTTTAATTCTAGATTTATCAAGGGGTCCCTGCTGAAATTTTGAAGGGACACTTCTTATAAAACTTTCCGTTAATTTTCTTGAAGAAAATTATTATCGTTTTTGATGAGAACATTTTAATTAATTTTTAGTTACATTTATAAGACATATAATCCCTAATCTTTTCTTTTTCTTTTTTCTAGTTTCGGAGGAATATATATAGTATCGTTTTGACCATTTAGATAAATATTGCTGAGAATATATGAATTTATATTTAAATATGTAACGGCTTGATAGGGGCATACATAGATATAAATATAGAAATAAACACGTGTTAGTAAAATGTGTGTATATAAGAAACAAGAAGCCGAAAGTCAGTCAGATAGAAGAAACTATTATACCTTATTAGTAAGAAGTCGTGTGAATCAATGTTTTTGTCAAAGATGATGGTAGAAGAATAGATGGTCTTGAAGAGCTAGATTATAAAATAAATAATTTTTTGCAAATAAATACAGATAATTTTTTTTATCACATCACACCTCACCAAATATATTGAAAAAGTAAAAGCATTTCCCTACTTTAACTTCATAATATGCCAATTTATATTTTTTTTCTAATTAAATACCGAAAGGTCTCATTTCAACCCTTTTGGCAGAAATAAGTGTACGCTAACTTACGTAAAATATAGCGTTAAGGGGAGAAAAAGGCTATTTAAGGGAATAAAATGCAAAATAAAATGTTATAAAAAGCTATATTGTTTAAATTTATTTCAGAAGATTTGTTTATAAACGTGTTAAAACATAGCACTGATGATAGCTAAGTATCTTATAGCTATAGCTAATAAGATATATGATATATATCTTATTATGATAGCTAAGTAATATTAGCACTGTATATGATAATATATGATATGATAGCTAATAACTGATAATACTCATATTCATGCATCAAATTTTTATTTGGTGAACGGCGAAAATATTTTTCGTTGATGCAAAAATTTAAATCGCTGTAAGATGGGATTAAAAAAAAATGCAGAGATAAACTTTAGTCTAGCTTTGAATATTGAAGTTTTTTTTTTTATAGTTTTACACCAATTAACAATTTTGTTCAACTAATTTTAACAACATAGAACAAGTATGCGAACTATATCTCTCTTTGTATGATAGACCGATACAAATTTTAAAAAAATATTTAAAATTTACGGACAATTTTGAATTATCATGAAATTTAGTATCATTTAATGATTTCGAAAATGCTGACTTAATATTTTTTTTTTTTTTCATCTTCAATATTATTAACAGAAAATGAATCGAACATGATTTTCGTTAAAGAATATAATCTAATTATATGGAACAATCTGAATAAATAAATTTTGCTGCGTCTTTAAATATGTTTTTTATAACTATATATAATGTATTAAATGTTTTAAAACATTCTATATGAAAGTCTTAAATTTTTTTCCTCTAAATCAGAGGTGTCCAAACTACGGCCCGCGGGCTAAACCCGGCCCGCCAAGTGATTTTATCCGGCCCGCGAAGGGTTTTAAAACATAATGATGTTTTCGCCCAAACCTTTACATTTTCATAAAGGTATATCGAAAAACTACGTGGCCAACAAAACGGAGTTGTTGTACCTGATTTTTATTTATATTTATATAGATTTTTATCTATATTTATATAGATATTTATTATATTTTATTTATATAGATTTTTTATAAATATCTGAATGCAAAAGAGTTTCCAAATTTGAAGAAATTTGCTCGTAAATTCATTTCAATGTTTGGAACTACTTACGTGTGCGAACAAACTTTTTCTCGAATAAAGTATCTGAAATCAAAATATAGAGCAAATTTATCTGATGATCATTTGCAGTCATTGCTTATGATTGGTGTAACAAATTTTGATCCCAACTATAAAGACATTCTTCAACAACAACAACAAAAAAAAAACAATTTCATCATTCGCATTAGAAGTTGCATGAAAATATTTTAATTTATATAAAATAATTATATAATTATACTTTGTTTAGTATTTTGTATTTTCAAGCTACAATAAAATAGTATTAATTAATAGTATTTAATGCTACTTTACACATAATGATATTTTTCAATTTGTATATACATGTGGCCCGTATATATGGATCTAATTTCGATCCGGCCCGTGCCGCGAAAAGTTTGGACACCTCTGCTCTAAATGCTTCCTAATTCTTGTTGGAAATGTTCTTCCAACCATATGCAGAGATGAGAAAATAATTTTTTGAAGAATTAAAAAGTTAAAATATGTCTAATAAATGGTCTATGTTTGACTACAAGTACTTTTATACATTCAATTTATAGCTCATAGTTTTATCCACTTTTTAATTTATATGAAGGCGATATAAGAGCATATTTAGTTAGGCGTTTAACTTTTTTAAGCTATAAATAAATTTTGATTAACCTGAAACTAATACAGACTGGCAGGACAAATTGTTCATTGGATATAAACATAGAATAGTTTTATTGTCTTAATATTATTGTACGAATTTAGAATAATTTCACTGCGCTTACAGAATAATCTCTTAATAAAATTTAAATATCTAGTTTCCATTTGAGAGCTGTTTATTATTTATATAGAGGCTCTGAATCATTTTAAATATTCAACTAATTCGTTACATAAATGAACATCAAAATTTTCAAATCTGACGAAACAAAAAATTTCACGCCGAAGTTAGTTGCATCTCATTTATAAGTTTGCATAATTTTTCATAGACCACAACTTGTTTCACTCCTTTAAAGATAAATATTTCTTGAAAATGTTTCCTAATCTAAGATTTCCTCCAAACCTTTCTTAATCAATGAAGTTATATCAACAATGATTTCAGAATTTCGACCCCATTTATTAAGTTCTATAATTTCGGCAGTAGCGTTGGATTTTATTATAAGTATTTTGAAATTAAATGTATCGTAAGTAAATGGTCCATTTTCGGCTTGTCGTATAAAATCTATCATTTCGCAAAAATGCTGCATAAATTCTTTTCTGTCATGTGTCTTGAGGAATGATTCGCAATTTAATTTTTCAATTTTCTTTTCATCTTATTTCAAATAATCTGAGAATGGAGACAGTATTTTTTTATATTTAAAATGAATAAATTTTTCTAATAATTATACTGTATTGATGCACAAAAATATACGACTCATGAGCTAAAGTAACAATTCGTAAACCAATAATGGCACTTTGTGCATTATAGTGATGGTGTGGTTGAATCCATACTACAAAGAGGATTTAAATCTAAAATTTAACCTTTTCTAATTAAATTTGAATAATTTTATTACTATTTTTTAAAAATAATTATTCGGTTATTTAATTAATGCAGGCAAACTTAACAATATATAGCAACTGATAATATTTTAGTAATTTTAAAGTTAAAAAGTTAGCTTCAAAATAAACTTTTTGGATTTTTCTTCTTATATTTCTAATTCTTCTTTATGAAGATTTACTTTCTCTTGATTAAACAATAAGAGTCATCATATATGAGGATTTATAATGGTCATATCATTCGTCAAATATTATCGAATATTAAAATTCATATATTTGGATATGTACTAAATATCATACATCATATGTGGGGATCTGCACTGATCATTGATATTTTTGGTTAAATCAAACTTATTCTTTTCTTATAAAAATCATCATATATAGGAATTTCATTTTGTATTTATTTATTTAAAAAATTCCAACACAGTATTTTTGTGTATTTATTTATCGTTAAAAACCTTCCCTTTTAAGAAAAAGATTTACACAATCGCGAAGAAGCTTTAAAAAAATCATAAAAGTATAAAATTGAAATAAATGCAAATATAAAAAAAATTACTTTTGTGTCTATTTACAAAAAGTAATATTGTTACTTTTAAATAAAATTTATTTCTCATTAGTTTTCATTCTTTTCTTACTTATACTTCAATTTCAGGTCCTTGAGATTATTTGTCTTCTTTTATTTATTTACTGCTGTAGACTACTTTTATAAACACCTTTTTTATTTATAGGAATAGTTTTTATACATTTAGTGTATTATAAACATACTTTATTAATTCGCACGCTTAGAGACAAAAAGTGATACTTTTCGAAATTTCAGTACTGTTAAAAAGTTTTTTGGGGATATTGATGTTTCTTCTAGGGATTCAAAACTCTGAAATAAATAATGTAAGATTGTTGAAATATTTCGATATAAAATGTTGGCTTATTGAAGAAAGTGAGACCACTGTAATTTCAATTTGTCTTTGAATAGTAACTCTTTTAAGCCACAATTATCAGTTCATCTACCATTATCTTTACCATCTATCATTTGCCCACCACAATTATTTGTAACTCATCGGAATTTTTGAAATTGTAATCTTCTTTTATGTTTCTTGCTATTTAAAAGTCTACGTACAATACTGAATTTGAAACAAGTTTGAAATCCATTTTTTATCTCTTAGTACAAACTATATTTTGTTATTTATATTATATTTTATAAAACATAATATATTTGTATAATTTCAATTATAAGAAACATAATTCTAATGTTCCGAATATAATGTTAAATGCATTTGAATAATTTCGAAAAGCCCTATCATATTGATTTGGAATGTTTTAACGGACTTAGCCAATTTAATTTTTTTAATGGAAAAATGACAGTACTGACATTTTTTTTTCAAATAAAACTTTATAAAAAGATGTATTGAAATTGTTTCTACTTAATCCTTTTTCTTATAAAATATATATAAAATATTTATTTTTATTCACAATCGTCAATATATTATTTTTATTCAATCGCTAATATCAAAGTCCATCAAGAATGGAGAATAGTTATTAGATGTGAGGGAAAAAATGAAATCCATATATATATTTGTTTCTATAATAAAATATAAGTAATCTTTTAAGAAAAACAAGTAATCAATCCATAAATTATTTTTAAAATAATTGTGTACATAGTCAAAATGTGTTTCTTTTTTTAAAAAAAGTGAATATTATTATTAAAATTTTAAACGCAAATAACATAGAGATTGGATGATGATGTAACGGATAGACAACTATATAAATATGCAGATTTCAAAATATTTTAATCTGTAATGGAAAAACTTGCAATGTCCTGTTCACTTCACAGATTTACAAACATTTGATTGTGCTTTATTTTCAACATTAAAAATAAAAGAAGCTTTAAAAAAAAAGTCTTAAGCATTTGAAACTATTTAGATGCAAAGCTTAATTATACTTGTCAATCGACAAACCTGTTAATTTGATATGACATATATTTACAAAGCATCAACCTAACAATGAAATAAAATGCTTAACTTTATCTTTAGATTTACTATTCTACTCCCACACACTTTTACTACAAAAGTAAACGACCTTTACACAGGTATATATTTCTAGATAACAAAACATTCAGCATAACAAAGTGAATTTATGTCCAAATAAAAATTACACATTCACGCGAATAAAAACTAGCAGCTACTTCAATTGAAAAAGTACAATGTGTCGTTTATCTGTGCTCATCTCCCCTTATCAGCTGCAATCTCCCCTCTTCAAACTTGTTTACTTTTGCCTTCCCCTACGGAAGCTTCCTCCCCCATCGTCAGGGGTGGTCCTGCTTAAATGGGCTGTCTAATAGACAGCGATCGCTATCGTTGCCGCACCCGCAGCACGTGGGGGGAAACCGCTGTGACTGCCGCGATCGCCGCTCTAGTGGGAAGATTTGTATAGCGCCATTAATTTACTGTGCGTAATTTTGTCAGGATTAGGTAGATGGCGTGTAGATTTTGCTGAAAGATTGGACTTGCCATATTTATTGATAAAGTAATGTAAGAAAAAAAAAACCCAATTGGAATGGTTATCCCAAAACTGTCTCGCTTTTTCTCTAATAAAGAGTTAACGCTTATAAGAGATAACTTAATAAAGATTTAACGCTTATAACAGATAACTTAATAAAGAGTTAACGCTTATAAGGGATAACTTAAAAAAGAGTTAACGCTTATAAGTGATAACTTAATAAAGAGTTAAAGGTTATAAGAGATAACTTAATAAAGAGTTAAGCCTAGTTAACTCCTTGGATAGACTGGAGTACAATTGTCATAAAATATTTACTTTTGGCATGTATTTAGCACTTACCATGTCATCCTAAGCAAATTGATTGGTCATTACTATCTGGTATGCGTACATATCAAGTTTGATATATTTAAGGCATTGCGTCTTTGAGCTATCACTTTGATTTACTTTTTAAAGTACAGATTTGCTGACAGTCACTTCTTTGTTGGAAGTGGCTCAAAACATTTGAAAGGTGTATGGATTATGCATGTTAATTTTTGTGCATGAAATTTCATCTCCTTAGCTCAATTCATTTTGTAGTTATAGTGCTAAATTATATTCGATCAGCCGGATAGACAGACGCTGTTACTGCCTCGATCGAAGCTCTAGAGGGAAGATTTGTATAGCGCCATTAATTTACTGTGCGTAATTTTGTCAGGATTAGGTAGATGGCGTGTAGATTTTGCTGAAAAATTGAACTTGCCATATTTATTGATTAAGTATTGTAAGGAAAAAAATAAACAGCTAGAATGGTCTTCCTTAGACTTTCTTGCTTTTTCTCTTATAAAGATATTATCCTAGTAAACGTCTTGAATAGATTGGCACAAAATATTGACTTTTGGCATGCATTTAGCACTTACCGTGTCATCCTAAGCAAATTGATTTGTCATTAAGGTATCCGATTGCGTTAAAAACATTGGTTTTCGACAACATTGGCGAATTTTTTTTTTAATTGTTATTTCTTATAGTTCAGACTTTTTCTTTTTCCAAAAAAGTTAATCTTTTCTAGGAAAAAGAAGGCCTGATACGTCATCCTGGGTCTTACATATTTTTTAGCTAAAATTTGTTTTTCACTTAGATTTTCTTGAAAAATGTTCATAAAAGTTTTCCACAGTTAACTTGATATCTCAAAAACTAATAGAGTTATTTACTTAAAAATTGCAGCGTGTGGTTTCAATAATACGGACAATGAAATGAACCAAAAGATTTATTGTTGGTGAAACACTTTTTCATTTATAGGTGTTTTTAGAAAAATTAACATAAAAATTTATGGAAAAAAAGGCATATATACGTATATTTTTACCCATAATTTCTTTGCACCTCAAATTCTTTCTTAGATTTTAGTTCATTTCATTCATCATTGCATTTTATAACATGAGTACAAAGAAAAATAGAATTGCTACATTACCATTTTGTGTAGAGTGTTAACCGTTTTGATTAAATTTCATTTAAATTTACTAAAAATTTTCCTATTTCTCAAAATATATTACATTTTCAAATAATTTTTAGTATTTATTGTGTTTATAGTTGACAATACATCTAAAACCCTAAATAGTTTTTAAAAAACTATTTTTTTGCAAAAATTTACCTTAGAACGTAGTCAGATACCTTAATCTCTTGTATGCGTACATACCAAATTTGATATATTTAAGCCATTGCGTCTTTGTGCTATCACTTTTACTCGCTTTTTAAAGTACAGATCCGCAGACTGTCACTTATTTGTTGGAATTGGCTCAAAATATTTGATAGGTGTCTGGATTATGCACGTTAATTCTGTGAATCGAATTTTATCTCTTTAGTTTTCTTCTTTTTGTAGTTACAGTGCTAAATTATCTCCGATCAGCCGGATAGACGGACGTCCCCTTAAGCGAGTTTTGGTGAAAATTTAATATAAAATTAATCATTTCATTCATCTAATTCAAATCGTTTTTGAATTATTTTTGTCATAGACAAACAGAGATTTTTCAAAAATGTATGTTCCGAACTTAGGAATGTCTAAAATTTGGATATTAGTTAACATTTCGAAATCGAATTCTTTTGACGATTACTATATTTTCTATATACCGAGAAAGTAGAAATAACTACATTTGATAGACATTTGTAGATTAATGAGTTTTGTTTAGTTTAGTTATATTAACGTCCCGCTTTAAAGCAACACGAGGGCTATTTGGGGACGGACCTCGTTATTTTGAAACACGGTCAGAGGACGTGTAGATTAATGAGAGATAGCGAATTTCGATCTGTAGGAAGTTGTTTTTTCTTAATCGAGCGAATCATATCTTTGTTCAGAAATATATTGGATAAATTTTTGTTCCTATTATTTGTAATGTAGAAGGTGTTATTTAACATCTTTATTTATTATAATCCATTGAAAAAAGAAGAAAAAGTTGTTAGTGATTGAAAAGAGTGATTAAAGTTGGTCAATAAATTGTTATTTCACTTTTCTACCCAAAATATAATTATTTTGAAAAGATTTTTCTAAGATTTCTTGGTTGCTTGAATTAGTTGTGAAACGCCTTAGTGCCTAGGCATTTCTACTAAGTTTTAGGTAATAAGTATTAAAGTAAATAACAAAAGTTTAACATCGATGATTCAATTGAGTAGAAAAAATATTTCTTAAGAGTGCTTCAAGTGAAACTTGAAGCAATTCTTTAGATGCAGTTTATATTCCGGAAGAAGGTATTAGATGCCAAAGTTCATTTCGTAGTAAAGGAAAGGCGTATTTACCATTGCAATGGGCATAGTTCATTAGTTTATTGACTGGGAAATTTGTATGAGTTTTCAGTTGATTAAAACATTTTCTTGAAAATTTTTTGATGAAATTTTCGAGCTTTAGAATTTTAAAGTCTCCGTATAAAATACGATATAGGATAAACCAGGGATCATTTTATTTTGTAGAACTTGAATTTTGTTTCGGTCGGATTTAGCATCCAATCACCAAATTTAAGCAGCATAAGTGAAGATAGTTCTTCAACTTTGTTTATATAATAACATTTTATTCTTTAGGGAGAGTCGGAAATATTTTCCAATTAGTGTTTTTAAGGAGGTGAACTTTAGCCCAGTACTTCTTTTTACTATTGTTGACTTCTAAAAGTGAGTTTATTGTTTCAGTCCAGTCCAAAGTATTTTACTTCTTTTTCCCAAGACAGATTATCTTCAAAGAATGTGAGTGTAGGTAGCGGTTTCTTTGACTGCTCTTCCTTGAACATGACTGTATGGGTAGATTTTTTTGGCGGAGATCAAGTTAATACATTTATAAATCGATAAACAAATGAAAGTGATTGGTTGAAAATGAGAATCGAAGAACATGAAATACCAATTTTGGTCTCCAGAAAGATATAGATTCTAATCTGCAAAAGATGTGATTATTTTTCTGTTGAAATATTTATAAAGATTTTCTTGAGAAGGAAGATCGATTTTTGCTGTGTGGTAAGATAAGCAATACTTCGAATAGTTTTAGAAGGTAACAATTCGAAGACAATTAGAGGAAAATGATTACCATTTTGATTGAAAATATAAATAAATTATGTTTTGTAGCTTTCAATGAAACTTGCTTTTTTAATCTGCACAATATAAAATAATTCTAATTTCAAGAAGAAGGAGTAGAAATTTTGTTAAGCTGAAAAATATAAACGATTAATTAATAAGGAACATACCAATTAGCAGAAGTAAAGAAAGTTTTGACGCATTGAAACAGATTGAATATCACCAGAATTAATAAACTGTATTTCCGTTAGATATGCAGAAAATATAGCTGAAAATATTAAAATGATTGTAAGAAATTTCCGTGCCAAGAAATTAAAGTGCCCTCTAATTTGCTTAATGTACAAATATTTTACTGCAGAAGGATTGTGGCCTTTTTGCTGTGGTGTTTGGTGAATGGTTAATCGAGGTTGATAAATTGGCTGATTCATTGATAAATTGTGGTTGAGACTTTAATTCAATTAGAAACTGTAGTTGATCAAAAATCAAAATAGTCAATGATATACTAATTTCGTTCGCTATAATACTATTTCTTTTAATTTGCAAAAAGACTCAAGCCGATGCTCTGGCATATTGGTAGCGCGTCTTTCCCGACATTTGGGCGTTCTGGTTCGGACACTGGTTGTTCTTCCTGTGTGTTCTATGTGTAAGATGCGTGAATGTGCCCCTATCCCCTGTAAAAAGGAATTGTGGAAGCGAATGTGATGCAGGATATAGCTAAGTCATACTCTTAGTCCTAGTTGGTGCTACTGAACAAACAAGAAATGCTCATTTCGGCTAAAATCGCTGACAGATATATCAGTGGGCTTGCAAAGTGCCTTAAGTAACAGCAACAGAAGACTCGATATAAATTAAAAAAAAAAAAAACCCGAATTAGCAATAAGTAGTGACGTATAAAAAATCCAAACCAAAATTACTGTCTTCTTTGTACAAATCAAGAAAATTCTTTATTTAAGAATTCTTTCATTCTTATTTTAATTCACATTTGACCTGCAACAATTGATTATGGTCAAACTAAAAACTAAAGGGATATTATGTTTCATTTGAGTGTTAAACGTAGGATCGTTTATATATCTCGTCTTTAATATTAGGTTCATAGTTAAAGTGATATAATGCAATCAATTGATGCAATTCACTACTATATGATAAACTGAATTGCAATTGTCATGTCGAATTTCCTATAAATTACATTTTCTAGAATAGCAAGAGGAAGCTTTATTGTTTACATTTGAATTATAAACTATAAAAGTGAAACATAATAAGCTTAAAGTAAAAAAAAAAAAAAATAATCTGGTTTTCATATGATAATTATGAGTATAAATGCTGCAAAAATGTAAGCAAAATTATACTGCATGCCGTATATATTTGTCTAATAAAAAGTAATTAACAATTAACAATATAAAGAAGCCAATTAAATATTTTAAAAACTTGAAAACCGTTGGTTTATCTCATTAAATTGCAGCAATTTAGAGAAGGCCCCTGCTGCTACCGCCGCTTTTCTGCAAACTTAAATAACCGGAGCTACCTCCTTTTTGCAGTAAAACCCTTCAATTATTATTATCATGTGAGAACATAAAGTGGTTTTGGTTTTTTGAAGACTCAAAATGTGTAGGCAACAAATAGTTGAAGCCTCAAAATGCGTAGGCCACAAGTTGACGATTTATCACTTTTGAGGCATCCATTTTTCGCTTTTAGGGTTATTTGAAAATAATGCTGAAGGTTCTCACATTTGGGGATTTATCAGCACCTTAAGTTACAACTTGATTTCCAAACTATTCATTGTCTAAATTCTTACAAACAGTCTTAATTAATTTAAGCTTTTAACCAGTTTGCAGCAACCACATTATCAGATTACGCATGCGTCGATATTTACAGAAACGATGTTTTTTCCTCCCATTTCAAAATTGATCGAGCTCCAAAACTTTATTTGTTTGCTAGAAAGATAAAAAAAATATTTAAAGACAGAGAAGTGATTGTTTCAAACTATTTTAAACTGGTTGATAACTTAAATTAATTAAGACAAATGATAACTTAGAACATAATAATGTTCTCACATAATAACACCAAATTTGCGATGATAGATTTCATTTTTTAAAGCTATTTTATGAATTATTATTTGAGCCTTTTAATTAATTATGAAGCAACTTCGGAAGTCTTTAAATAAAACTGACCACAACTTTTCTCAATTTCCTTTTCGAGCTGATTTTTGGATGACAATTATTATGAAAACCACAACGGCTTTTTTTCATAGAAGCAACAGATTAGTGGCATACCATTTAAGATGGGCTAGAAAAATTGGTCAAACTATAAAAAAATATGGAAATTAAACTGATATTTAACATCATATCTGTTTATAGAAGAGTATAAGTGCGCGCCATCTAGTGAGACTTGTACAAACCAGGCATAAAGTATTATGCAGTTACACATGATTTCGCAACGTATATGATACAAGCTGGTATTCGATGCGTTGCATCCCCCGAAAAAAATAATATTAAGTGCAATCAATCAATAATTAAGTAATGTTTTATCGAAATAGGATGAATGGTAAGACAGTATATAAAATAAGAACAAACAAATATTCATTTTTATACATTAGATTTGTGTATTATTTTAGAATTGTAAAACTTGGTGCTCTTTCAGAATGATAATGAAATAAACTATTTATTGTATCTTGTGATTCGTTTAATATTCGTTCAGAATACTCAAATTTAATTTTGGAAAAGTGATTAAATATTTTCTTTTAAAACTAATTAAAGATGGAAAATATATTTGTCATAAAATCGTTAATATAGTTGAAAAAACAATTTTTGAAAATAATTTTGGTAGTTACTGCGCAAAACTTTAAAACTTAACTGAGATTTAAAAATTCCACGGTTGGTCTGGACAAAACTTTCTCGCATAATCTGTAATAAAGTCGTTACCTCTGAGAATGACTTGCGTGACATTTGCGTACAAAAGCTATAAAATATTAACCTTTAACGGATTTAGCATGTCTACAGAATCTATTATGTCTCCTCGGCGAGTTATTTGAAGATTAAACCTTGGTAAAACGATGCAGTTGAGATTCGAATTAAAAAAAAAACTTTAGATACTTGTACTATCCTTATAAATATTCCGTAGGTGTAAACAATAAGCTGACCAAGTTACATCGCAATTAGATGAATGTTTTAGGAAAACATAAGAAGCATACTGACAAACATTCATTTTTTTAAAAATAGATAATTAAAATTACAACTGAAATCATGAGAATTACTTAATATACAATTTAACAAGAATAATATCAAATAGGAAAAATTGTAAGAAAATATTCTTTATTATTAATAAAGAATTATTTTAAATATTAATTTAATAATTTAAATTAACATTTGAAATAAAATATTTTTATATTCGAATGTAAAATGTCCAACTACTTAAAGAAGTCGATCAAACCATTTATTAGCTCTCACCTGCTTCATCTGTTGTCACAACAAATGAAATGATTCAAAATTACAAATAAATTATACGAATTATTCATCATACAACTCCGCAAAGATGGTATAAGATTGGAAAAAACTGATAAAAATGTATCTTTTAAATTAATATTAATAATTATACGAATTTACATTCACAAATGCACAACATCTAACGGAAGTCGTTCAATTTTCACCTGCTATGTATGATGTCGCGACAAATAAAAATGAATTGAAATTGTAAATAAAATTATGCTAATGGATTTCTATGCAATTCATCAGAGATGACACAGAATTGGGAAAGCCGAAAGAAATGTTTCTTTTAAATTAACATTTAAAATTATACGCATTTATATAAGAACACAAAAGCGCGACATCTAACGGAACTTGTTTCAAGTCATTATGCATTAATTCGCACCTGCTGCACATGATAACTTACTTACGGTGATAAATTATTATTTTAAAGTTATGATCGGAGATAAAATAATTGTTAATTTTTTGAATAGAATAAGTAAAATTCGATTTTTTTTAAAAATTTAATATTCTTAAAGTTTGTATAAGGTTTTAATTTTTTTTATTTTTTAAAAACCGTTAGAATTGTATTCCTAAGCTTATATTAGTTACAATCATTTTTATATTAGCATTTTCGTACTTTTTAATGCTGTTTTATATCTATACATGTTACTTTCTCAAATATAGATTACAATACAAGTTTCTTTCGAAAAACTTAATAAATTAAACTCTAATTTGTTCAAATTTAAAATAATAATAACTCTATATGTTCTGCAGTTCTTGAACTAGAGAATAGATAATCTATTCATTAAAAAATATGTTATGATTATTTTAGTACTTCACAATCTGAAATTTTTTTTAAAAAATTCCGTGTTATTTTTTCAGTTAGAATAAACTATTTAAACAATGGATTAAAAGACAACTTATTTTTTTTGTTCATGAGTTAGATAATATATTCCTTAAGCTATCTGCAAAATTTTAAGCAAATCGTATGATAAAACTTCAAACTAGAAGATTTTTGCTTTATACCTCTTTTTAACAAACAAACAAACAAAAAATAGGCCTTTTTTGCTTCAATTTTTATAAAATTTTTGGTATTTAACTGGAATATTTTGGAATCAATCTTGTTTATGCAAATATTTAAAAAATGTAACTGCTTTTGAATGTTTTTCACGAAATTCGTATGAATCTTTTTCAATAGTTTTCAATAATTCGAAGAAAGTAGTCACTTACCAATAAAAATCTTTATTTTTAAAAAAAATTCTAAACTGTTATAATTGTTTAATCATCTTGGAAATACATTTATTTGAAAAACAGTTACATTTATAATGGATTTAATTTGCTGATGGCAGAATATGTGTAAAATTAGTAAATGTTGTATGAGAATTCTTTTCTTTCAACGATATGATATACATATTATTTAAAATTATAAAAAATGTGCTCTTATAATTGATATCAAGCACTCTTGTTACGAACAAGAATTCGGTGCATGTTTAATTTCGCCCTAGTTTGAATGATTAATTAGATTCGTCAAATGCAATTAAGATAAAACAAGTTTATGGCGTCTCTTAGTCGTCCAATGCGCAACATATTTGATTTCGAAATAGGCATAAAAAACTGAACCAAATTCACAACTCTCATTGATCAGATGGATTTTTTTAATTAAAAAAAAAATTCCTTTTGGCAACCAGTATAGTGGTCACCCCAAAACTTTCTCGCAACAATCTCTAATAAAGGTATCATGCGAGAGAGAAATATTAATTTTTGTCGTGAATTCAGCATTTTTTCTGAATCTATCGTATCATTTTAATTGTGTCATATGCTATTTGTCCATTAATCCCTCACATGCATTAATACTATCCAAAAGTATCCAAAAATCTGTATTTGGATACTATAAATGCATGCGAAGCTAACTATAATGCATGGCGATACTATTAATACATGGCCTGTGTTTTAGATACGTTGAATTTGTATTTTAGGTACGCATTCGTAACTGATTTTTTTTAAAAATGTGATACAAAACTACTTTTTCCATCACAGAGCATACCAAATGATATATTTAAGACATTGAGTCTTAGAATAATCGCATGTTTCGGAAAATATACCTTAACAGACAGTCAATCTTTCATCAGATTTGAATCAAACTTTGATAAATGTCTAAATTATATACGTCAATTCTGTTACCGAATTTTATCTATCTAGTTCTTTTCGGTTTGTAATTATCGTATTAAAATATATTCTATAAGCCTGGACTTCCACTGAACAAATTTTACTCAAAATTCAGCAGAAATCTGCAAATTTGGTGTAAAGATCGTAAAACAAATGTCAACTGTCTAAATCAAAGAATTATTGAATTATCTTTGACAAAAACAAATAGATGGACATTTTTTAAAAATTTAATTTTTCGAGCTTATGTAGATTTGAAACGTGCAGATTCGTTAAAACCTCTAGTTCGAATCTTTTGACGATTACTATATTACATGTATACAAGAAAGTTAAAACGAACGTAGCAAGAAAAAAAATCAGATTTAAAACTCAAATGCAAGTAAATAGCTTTTATTCATTTATTTTTTTAAACAACATCACAAATTAATAATGAAAGTGGTTTTTTTCGTAAAGCTAAAATTAGCAATAAGAAAGCACTACTGAAAAATGTTCAGTCTGTTAAAATAACTGTTAGTTAATTTCTAAACAGGGTGTTGATCTAACAAATGAAATAAACAGTATAAATACTAAAAGTTATTTTACTGAAGTTACTAAGTTGCATCATAAAAACATGAATGTATTACTTTGAGAACGATAAGTCTAATTAGTAATGCATTACTGTCAAAAATTTGATTTTTTATGTCACATTATGTTATAACTATAAAATTGAATCACTCATGCAAACATTGATTTGATGTGGAAAATGGCATACTTCTCATAGCTAATTTTCTTAATTTTCATATTCAGGAATAATTATAAAATATTTATTAAATATATTTGATAAAAACAATTTTTAAAAACTACCTGTTATTTGTGTACAAAAATGTGGATTTTTGTTGCTGTTATGTTAATTATTTTTTCTTTTCTTGTCTTTAAAAATCTTTGCTTTTAGGACTATGGAATCCAAAAATCATTTTTTCGAAATTTACTACAAGGTCTTTAATGTTGAGTTAAAAGTTAATAATTTGATAATAAAAATCGGGAAGTAATAAAACTATTCCTTTTCATCAAGATTATATGAGCGGAAATTTTGGAAAAATAAGCTAAAATTTGCTTATAATGTTAGAAAAATAAGCTAAAATTTGCTTATAATGTTAGAAAAATAAGCTAAAATTTGCTTATAATGTTAGAAAAATAAGCTAAAATTTATCTTTGGAATCATGAAACAAGTGAAACAAAAGAGTTTGAAAATATATCAAATTTCCGATGCTTCTAATAAGACACTGCACCAAGAGATGAATAAATTTAATTTAGAATTCTGAATCATTCTTTTAACAATTGGATGTATTTGTTATATGCATTGCTCGTTTTGAACAATCATTTTTAATTTGTTTCTTTATAGATAGTTTTTTTTTGTTTTTTATTTTGGTTTAAAATCCTTCCTGAATATCATTTGTAAATGAAAACGCCGTCCAAAAATCTTTACAGAAAAAGTTTAAGAAAATTCTTAATTTGTAATAAAACGAATGGCAATTTAAAATCGAAGGCACATTTCAAATAAATTTTTCAATCAAACTGATATTTTTATTAACTATGTTTGCAACTATTGAATTTGCATTTATTGATAGCTCACCGGCATCAATTAAGGCATCATTAACTTTTCACGGTGTTATTTTTCCTTTCGATAATTTCATGCTTAAAAAGATATATTTGTTTTTAAAACAATAAAAATATGTTTAATCTTAAAAAATATGCAATAAATACTATACCGCTAGAATAAGATAGGAACCTTTAATAAAAATTTAACACCAAACTGTGCCCCAGCTGCAATTGCATTGCTAATTTCATGTGTGGCTATAGTCTATGTATTAACTAGGATTAATATAAATGCAGAGAATGTTCGCATTTTCTTTGCTTATGGCGAATTGCTGTTTTCTGCTTGACAGCAACGGTAATAGAAAGCAATGCAACGCCATCAAATGATGCTATTTTATGCTCGCTTAGTATGTACTGATATCATTTTCAAAACATACTCTTAATTTTATACACGCTTTGACACGAACTAGAGTAAGTGGTCCCCACAAATTTTCTTGCTTACTCTTTAATAAACTTATCATGGCAGAGAACGTATTATATGGCACTGATGCACAATAGTTACGAAATATTAACTTTTGGCAAACAATTATAAACAAAAGAAAAGCTTAAAGATGTGCCTTTTTGCATTCATTTTAAGCATCTATGAAACTTTTTTAAATAAAAGTTGCGTCACCATAAATAATACAGTGAATTACTAGTGATCAAGTTACTTGATGTACTTTAAAACACTACGAATTTTAATAATAAAAATGCATTAACGAAATGCACAAATATATTTCACAGCGAACAATTTATGGAATAACATGGCCAGTGTCATCAGTAGTATTTTGAGAACTATTTCAAACAGAAAATTACAAACTTACTTGATTAATAAATATTTACTTAAAGAAGAGCCAGTTTGCATATTAAATTTTTAAAAAATAATAAAAATTGCACCACCAAAAATAGTACAATGTATTACTAATGGTACATATACCATAAGCAGGGAATGCATGTGTTACTTGATTGATTTTATAACCAGATGAGTTGCAATAACAGTTCATAATCTTATACAATGAATAATACTTAATCATAAACTTATACTTAGAATACCATGGTGACCGTCATAAGTGACCATGGTATTCTAAGGACTTTTCCAAACAGAAAAATTTAATTTATCTGATAATAGATATTAAAAAATTAACACTTAAAGAGGCGGCATCTTCCATACATCTTAAAAAAACCAATAAATTTTTTATAAGAATTGCTGCACTAAAAATAATGCAGTGCATTACTAATGGTCCCTATGTCTTAAATTGGGAATCTTAATACCGTTTGATTTACTTTATAAACAAATGAATGGTAAAAATTCATAAACAAATTCTACAATGAGCAATTCGTAGAATACTCCTTTGAATGCCTTTTTAGCATATATTCATGAAACAAAACCTGTAATCATACGCTAAAACCCACTCATATTCATCACATAAACAGGAAACCAAATGAGTAATATCGATACAATGTATTCTTGGCATAATAAATGATTATTATTCTATGTGCGTTGACAATTTAGACGATATCAACAATTATGAGTACATAATGGCTGATTGTATCTCAAATGTTGAAACTTTCGGCAGGTGGTCGGATGGAGATGCTACTGCGATTGGAACTCTGATAACCTGCAATCATGTCATCCTCGTCAATTGACGCGTTGAAATTGATCGAAATCTATAAGGTACATGGCAAAAGTGCGACTTTTGACACTGATGTTCGGTCTCACATCGTCAACCAAGCCTTTAGTTCTAACAAAAGATTTCGAAGGCTAAAATTATTTAATCGATTAATCGCTATTTATTTAATGACGAACATATTTCTTTTCGGTATTAAATTCCTCCTGTCATTTTAAGATGGCATTTTTTGCTATTTCTGTTAAAATGTCTATTTTTTCTTACCTTTTTTAACTGTATAAAACAAATTAAAATAAATCATTTACAATCCTTATTTATTTAATGTTAGTTATATTTCTTTTTCGTGTTAAATTCATTGTTTTCCTTTGAAAATTACAATTTTTGCTCTTTCTGCAAAGAAATATATAATTTTTTATTGTACAAGTAAAAATTCAGGACTTTTAAGATTAAAGTTCGCATTTTCAAACCTACATTGCCTATTAAATAGTACGTTAATTGAATCAAATGCTGAAGTATGCAAACAAGCCTTTTATTTTTTATTTCAGAGTTGCAGCATTGATGTTATCTTTAAAATTCCGTTTTTTTTATGCAAGAAATTTCACCACTACTCATACAATTTAAAATTTCTTAAAATGCTATTTTACACAAGACTTTACTATGAGTCGTTATTTTTAAATAATATGTCAGCCACGACCTCTTGATAATACAACTTACAATTCTGAATTTTAACACAGCACTGAAAAATGCTTTCTTGATTAATTTAATAAGAATTCTGAAAAAATTGCCCCTGGTATTCACGTGTCGCTACCTTGGTGACAAAAATTGTTACTATTTTTTGCGTAGAATTCATTGCTGTATTACAGGCTTTTGTTGGGAGCCATAGAACTGAGTCTAGAACTTTTTGAGATGATGAACTTTAATTATAAAAACACTGTATTGGTTAAGAATCTTTTGGCGAACATTACTGTTTCAATCCTGTAGTTATTATCTTGATTAATTCAAACTCAGACTTTTAAAATTCTGAAATATTCATGTCCTTATACAGATCACGTATATTTGTTATTATTAAGCATGCTGGTCTTTCAATTTTAAATGTAGCAAGCGAATAAAAGCAATTAAGTAGTAGTTATTTCAGTTCATTCAAAGCGGGCCATTTTTAAAGGTTAATTTGTTTATGCTATTTTAAGATTGCACATATTTGGGAAGCAAAATTCTTTTCTTCTGATTTTCGATTGAAGGCAGAGGTTAAAAAGAAATAATTGAATAGTAAAAAAAATAGAAAGAAAACCAAGGCTATCATCTTTAACGTCGAATTTAAGACACACAAAAACATAAACTTATAAGCAAAATCTTTAAAATAAAGGACCAATAATCCAATTCTTAAATAAGAAAAGAAAAAATTAGAATATACCCTTAAAATTTTACAAATACAGTAAACCTTCAATGATCTAGATTACTATTATTGCTTGTTAAAAGTATAATTTTTCGTTGAAAAGGAGAAACAATTTAACTTTCCAAAGCATTACAAACGAGCTTCGGTTATATTGTCCTTAATGAATCTTGTCTATGACAAACAGGATATGCAAACTTTAACTGTCTAACCTATCTGATCTCATTAAGTTAATCATTTATTAATGATCATTAGGATAAATTTAAGTGACTTTTGAGAAACGAGCCTTTAGTTTGAAGTTAATAACTTACTTATTAAAAAAATATTCATATTGTATAGCACACAAGATTTCTTAGTACGATTTCTTAAAATTTGTAGGCTCTCTTTCTCTAGAAGGTTTTAAAACATCATTAACGTATGTCATTAAAGAATATTTATAAAATACGAACTTGTACCAGAAGATCAGAAAATATGAATAATATGAGACTGGTTTTACTATTAGAATCTTTTATTATGATCATTATTTAGAGTTTGAGAAATATAAGAATTGAGTATTGCTACAGAGTATTTGGCTCTTTTTTTATAGAGCTTGATTTAGTTCCATTAAATCGGATAACTGAAAGTTTACGTTAAATAGTTCAATTTATTGCGACTGAAATTAACGTTCCACTACTCATGCGTTGCTGAGAGTATACATTAGAGAAGAATCAGAGTTTTGTATTTTACCACAGAAAATCAAGCGAAAGCCTGACTTAACTATTCTTGCAGCTTCTTTCAAAGAGCTGTTTGCCAATGTTTGGAAATCGAGTTGTTAATCGAACTCCCCTAATCTATTATTTGTACTTCATAGACATAATTGAGTGTTGATGTTAGTTTTTGTTGTTTTTATTTCCAAAAAAGATTATTGTTAAAAAAATAATACAGTTTCGAATAACAATTCCATTACTCATTCGACAAACAATAAAGAAATACTATTTCGAAAGAAATATCTACGACAGTAATCTAATAAAAAATATCTAGAAGTTAAAGCTCTAAAGAGAGACACATTCATTAAGAACATATACCTTTTATAAAACAAAGGTAAGCTCATAAGCCACATAAGAACTTCCAGACCAGAGTGTACACTTTTGTTTAGAGGTTATGTTAAGCGTCTATGGATGAAATAGTCCCGAAATCGAACCTGACGAATGCACAAATAAATAAAATAAAAAATCATAAAGCAAAATAGGGAATATACATATATATAAAATACAAAGTGTTGTTTGAATTATGTATGTAGATTTTTTTTCTTAACTTCCCTCATCACATATCTTTGTCCGATTTTTCTACAGCCTAGTTTTGCAATTCATTAAGCATGGTCGGAAATCGGAAAGTACTTGAATGCTTAGTTATTTTAATACTTCAAATATCGTAATACAAATAGAAAAATAGCACACAGTGAAAGCTTCCATTTGAAAAACTTTTTTGATTGGCCCGATTTTATATTTTAATAATGGAGAATTGATAAATTTAGACCAGCACCTTAATTAAGATTTTGTTCTATATTTGAGCCTAGAATATACAACATATGTTGCAACAATGTAAATGCGGTTTGGGATTTTTTTAATGTATCCATTGAAGCGCAGAATTTTTTTATAATTAAATATCATCAATTAATTTTTAATAAGGGATCAAGAGTCCCTAAATTGTTTTATAAAGTAAATAGAGAAATGTATTCTCAAATCCGTGGGAAGGAAACTTGCTCAGGTTATATTATTATTATTTTGGGGAATAGCCTAAAAAGTTAGTTAAAAGATGAAAACCAATATTTGATATTAGACATCAAATAATGATTAAAGAAGAACATAAACTAAAATTGCAAGCTTTTGCATCTGTATAGATAAAGAGGAAGAAAAAAAGACTTTATGTAAAGAGCAAAATATGAGATTGCATTCATGCATTCAGTGCTGCTGAGCAAAAACACGTTTGCTTTAATTGTGCTGAAGAAATTGAGATTCAATTTGTGAACAAGAAGTCAAATATGAATAAGAAATTTTCTTAATTGGATTGATGGCTTAGTTTCTATTTGTATTCTAAAATATATTAAGTTATATTAAGAAATAAAAATCGCATTACTTAAGGAATAAATGAACAACAACAACAAAAATTTATATCACTTTTATTCGAATTGAAGTTACTTTTCTATTCAAGTGGCCCTAATTCGAAAACATTGCTTTGCCCTTTTTTTAAAGGCGATCTTAAATACCTTACTATTGCTTTTAAACATCTTCCAAATAGAGTAGCAATAAATATAATAAGAAGTGGGAAAAAGGGCCATGTTCAACATGTAATGCTCCATTGCATGCAGTTTTTTGTTTTATGTTGTTTCACTATAATAATAAATGCATTTGGTAATTTACATTGTATTTGATTTTCTACTTATTTCATATGTAATTAATGCATTTTAAATTCTGAAATGCCTAAAAACAAATAGTTTCACAAAAATGCTTATTCGTTTGTGAAAGCATTTGTTTTTCGTGATTTTTCTATAGAGTAAGTCAATGTAATGTCTTTGCATTCATTGGGTGGTGGTAATTATGTTACCGTTCCAGTTATAAACAGCAATGACAGCAACGAAATTTTTTTAAAAAATAACTTATTTTGGTCATAAATGAGCTTTTTTTCTTTAATTGTAGAGTAAAATGTAAATTCTGAAAGGAAGCGACTTGTGCCCGTAAAGGGTTAATTTACTACCGCACGTAAGATGAACCCGTTTGCAATTTTTTTTCAAAATCAATCAGCTACATAATTTAATTTTATCAATGTCGTTTCTAATAAATCTAATTTATTTCTTTAGAGCTATAATAAAAAAACTTGAGATATAATATTTCTATCGTCTTTAGGGATTCTGTTTCAAATGAAAATTAAGTTTTTGGAACTACAGAAAAGTCAAATTATATTTTTACTGATTATAATTCTTTGTACAAAACAGGCTGTACATAAAAAAAACACAATGAGAAGGTAATATTATAAAAGTTTCGAGTAAAAATCGGCAAGAAAGCAGCTTCTGAAGTCTTGCAAAGACTGTCTACTGCAGTTAAAGTAATTTATTTTAAGATCTGAATTTTTTCAGTTTTCAAGATATTGAATTGACGAAGAAGTCATTTTGAACGAAAAAGAGAAATAAGTAAAATAATCTGACTGAAATTAAAATTCTGATCATTAAGTTTCAAAATATAGGGTGTGTATAAATAAAGTTCCAATTTGGAGTGGTCATAAAAGGAAAACTACTGGACCAAATGTTATCAAACTTGGTAGTAGATGGTCATAGAAATTTGTTTTCTACCAAAAAAAAGTGCAAAAACCGCCATTTTTATAGGGGGAGAAAGGGCGATATATGCAATAATGGCAAGCAAAATAGGACATGAAGACATCAGTTTCAAATGCTCTTAATCGTTTCTGAAACTTTTTATTAAGCTTATTCAATGTGGCATCCACCATTTTCTGAAAGCAAGTTAAATTGCATTGTTGCATTCTGAACAGTACCTCTTAGCGTAAGAAGGCATGTTTCGCACGTTATGCCACAAGGAATTTTATATCGGTGTATCACATCTTTCATTTCCACCAAATTGTTTAGAATGTCACCATAAACAGTGCTTTTGAGATAATACACTCCACATGAAGCACTTTCCAGAAAAGATAAAACACATTTAAAACTGGCGTTTTCATGTATTTTGCTTAAAAACATTGCATACAGTGCCATTTCCTTCAAGGTGGTGAGTTTTTAGCTTTCTTTTTTCTTTTTTTTTTGTAGATAAGAAGTTCCCATTATCTCCTTTAAACTTTTGCTATGTTTGATAACATTTGGTACAGTAATTTACCCTATATTACTATTTCAAAGTTGAGCTTCAATTATAATCAACCTGTACCACAGATCCGTCCTTTTTTCTCTTTCATCTAAAAATAAACTGTGATAAATCTCAGTTTTTAGGAGCATAAATACAGAGTGATTCTAAAATCAAGACAGTGTTTTAAGAATAAGTCTAGCATAGTGTCTTTTATGGTAAAAGAACACTGTATCGTTAACACACGAGGGTGATCTCTGCAGGTGGGATTCTTATCAATGAAGTGAATAAAAAAAAAAGGACGGGCTAGATACAGTAAATGCGCAACGTATGTTTATTGAAATACCAATTCACCATGGCAAAACAACCCATTTGCATGAACAGCATTATAAAACACAAGGTCATTCAGCTCAAATGTCAAGATCAACAAAGTATTGAACAGAGATTTTTTCGTTGTTGCTATAATTAAAGTGTTCAACCTGCTGCGTTTTTACTAACTTGTATATCATTATTCCTGTCCCGTTTTCTTTATCTTCTTTCCCACTTCGTTCTAAAAGCATCACTTTGGAATTCTTTTATATAGGTGAATGCCAGCTCTATTCAAGTCTGGCTCTCCGGAAAACGTCGATCTCATACGTAAGAAAAACGTAAACAATTTACTTTGATTTTCAAATAATATTAAAAACTTCAAGGAAATGTTGGTAAGAAACTCTAAGATTTGTAGCCTTAAGAAAATAGAACCAAAAAAATACCATAGGTGGATATCTTTTTTTCAATTTTCTGATTTGCTGAACTGAAGCAAATAGGGCCATTCCTTGTCCAGCATGTGCTATATGTTAGAGAATTGATTATACCTATCTTAGTCTGACTTACCTAAAATTAAATATTGTAACCATAACTGTTCTCCTCGGGCCTCTATGGGCCGTTCCCATGAACAATCAGTCCATGTCTTGAAAGCGAGCGTAAAGCATGATGTAGTCCCCGAGTATTATTTTAATGCATATATGTTAAATGTTATTGTCCTAAATAGTTTTGTCTTCGTGTAAGTCATGTCCTTTAACGTCATTAAATGTATTTTAAACTAAATTGACATAATTTATTGGTTTTAATAACCTACCCTGACAAAATTAAAATTTTGGCGCCCTTTCGTTCACAATATTTATTTATTAAAAAGTGTTTAAATCGCAAATTAAATTTTATTTATCTAGAATATTAAATATTCGTTATTCGTTATTTACCAGATAAATAGGTAGGCAGATTTTTCCACTGAAAAATTTAGTCTCAAAATTGGCAACAAAATTGATGTAAGTATATTAAAATTCATTCTTTTCGTTCGTCACTCATGGACATATTTACAAACCATCACTATTTGATGGATTTGCACAAAACTGCGTGCTAGTTTCAAATTTTAAAGAACAATTTCACGAAATAAACT
>JAPMOQ010037557.1:815993-830306 GCA_026543055.1 Argiope trifasciata | reverse complement strand
CTGAGAATTCTTAAAAGATATCTGAGCATATGTTTGATGAATAACCAAATGCTAAGCGGATTCCTTTTTTTTTTGTATATCACTCTCTTAAGAATACAGGTTGTCGTTGCAATTTTTGAGGGGTTAAGGAATATTTTTGTTATCTTAAATAAAGAAACTCGGACATTCCAATATTTGAGATGTCTGAACTCAGGTTGTTCAGACATCGCAAATATTGGGATTGTTATTGATTTCGATGATCGTTATTGATGTTATTGATTTAAACATCAAAAAGTATGCCACTTGATACAAGAGTCTGACATATCATTGAAATCTTTGTAGGTAAAAATGAAGACTTCTTTTTGGGTTTAAATGAAGCAAGTCCCCAAAACTAATAAAATGATATAACAAAACATAACGCCATCCTGTGTTCTCGGTGCCTATAATACATAATTATCAAACAAATTGTATGAGCACGGAATGGAAGAGAAAGAATATAGTCTATTGGTATATAGTCTACACACCAGATGAGCTCAAGGAATTTTGAAAAAAAAAAAGGTTAGCTCCAAAATGTCATTAGAGGACGCCTTTTTCAGAAAAACATTAAATTTACACAATAAACAACCGTTAAAACATTAAATTTAAACGGAATACAAAAACAATATTAACAGTCCAGAACAAGAATTATGAGTAATAAAATGCGAAAAGGGAAAAAGCTGTCAGTTATAGGGAAAAAAATATTGAGATTTGCATGTTCGAGAAGAAGATTTATGAAACACAGGAGGCCGTGATGGCCTGGTGGTATGGTCTCCGCTTCAGAACCGGAGGGTTGCAGATTCGGGGCTCGATTGCACGGAAGAAAGGACGTGTAAGTCGGTATGGTGCACGCCAAACGTCCTCTCACTGGTGTGGGGTGCAAGTTTGGAGAGGTTTGTGCCAGCTCAGGTGTCGTCTTCATCATTTGACCGTGGTTTAAAATTACGGGGTCCGTCCCAAAATAGCCCTGGTATTGCTTCAAAACGGGCCATTAATATAACTAAATTAAACTAAACACAGGTAAACTCATCGGAGTCACATCCTGCATAGCTATATTTAAGGTTTTAGCAAAGTAAAAATTAAATGAAGAAAATAAAAATAATTAAAAACAAAAAGTGGCAGTGGATTGAAGTTACAGAGCAGCATTGATATTTACAGACGCGGCCTCTATACAATTTGAGCCGTTAATCGTTGGTTAACTAAATAGAGATTATTAATTGAAGAGAAAAGGCGAAGAAAAAAGCTGAAAACTGAAAATAAAATCGGTAATTAATAAACGTCAATGCGATATATATAATCATATAAATAAAAATTGTATATAGAGTAAAAATTTGTTGCTACTGTATGAATGCAGCGATTTTGATTTCTGTTTTCCTTTGTGAGAACGTGAATAGTTGAACTATAACTGTTACAAGAGAAAAATGAAAATTGATTATGATTTGCGACATTTTGATGTTAGAAAGAAAGAAAAGTAAAGAAATCTTGACATTTTTGAATATGATTTCTTATACCAAAGATCTTGCCACGGTCCTCGCTATATATAAGTGTCATATACCATTCTTCCTCGAGTCTTATTTGTGATTTTCTCATGGACCCTAACAGAGTTATCAAGTAGTCGTTACGATAGAGAATCGGTAGCTCTATCTCACCACTGCTACATTAAGGAGATTTGGGCAGATGGAATCTGTATAGGTATGTCGAGAATAGACTTGTTCAGTGACGCACAGGACATCCGCTCTGTTCCAGTCGACCGCGAGGAGAGGAATTTTAAGTACCATGTTGAAAATTAAGAGGCCCATGTTAAGTACCATGGGCCTCTTTCACTATCTTCCTATTCTTTTTTGCCATTTTGTCATCATCTCGGCTTGAAAGATGTTCGTCAAATGAATCTTAAGGGTTTCGCTATATTCCAATCTTAATCAGCACCAGCCACTATTTTGGATAGTATGCTTGCCTCTTCATTCCTGTCATAGCCTACATATGCCTTGACCCATAAGATTTGAATCTGAGGATTTAAAACAAAAAGAGAGAATATATTTCCCTCTAATTGACTTGGATTGAATTTTGAAGAACTTGGGGCTTGTATATTTGATTTATTGTAGACATTCACTAAACCTAATGAGGAAAGAGATATTGACTGCCCTGTTGAGTGTAGTAGTTCAGTCCGAAAGACAATATTGGCAGATTAATATCTTTGTTGTTGTTATTTATGGCACTTTACAAACCCTCCGACAGTTATCTGTCAGCGATTTAAGCCGAGTTAGTGTCTCTTGCTCTTTCAGTAGCGACAACTAGTTCCAAGAGTACGACTTAGCTACTTCATGCATCACTTTAGTTTGCACAACTTCGTTTTACAGGGGACACATTCATTCACCTCACAGAACAACCATGTCCGAACCGAGACTCGAACCCTGGACGCCCAGATAACGGGGATGAATATCTTAGTAATATTATTGATTATCTGTGATTGTTTGCTTTAAATAATTCGAAATTTTAAGTCTTTATTTAATTGGAAAATATATCAAATAAAATATCTTGATTCAACTATACAGCTACTTTTCCTTTAATAAAAGACATTTCAAGCTATTGAACATGTTTGGGTGATAAGTAATGTATGGATATAAATCCGAGGACAGTTTTCAGTGATTTTAAGTAAGACCTTTTAATCTTAGAAAAGTAAACTTAGAAAATGAATGCAGAATATTATTGGAAACCATAATGCAACTTAAGTTTAAATTCAAATATTATGATATAGAGATTACCTTTGTGCACAATTTGTTCCTAGCTGTTTGGAAGCGGGAGAATACTTGAAAACCAGCTGATGATATGGATAACGTGATCTGTTGGCTTGGGAATTTCTAAAAATGTTCGGTGCTTTTTGTGACTAGCTTGTTTGCTCGTGGGATATGATAGTGACATCTATCCTTGTTAAACTGTAGCAGAGAATCTTAAAAAGATAAACCTCTCAGTGTGAACCTACAATAGTAAAGTAAATGAACAAGTGAATAAAGCTAGTGAACAAGTACAATGGAAATATTTCAGAAATTTTACAACTTCAATATCGCTCACGATTCTCACGATTTTGAATTCTTAAAATCTTAATATCTAACTTTTTAAGGAATTTTTAAAATTTTTCCCAGTTTTGAAATTCTATTATTGGAATTATATGTCTGTAAACACAATAAGTTATAGTTATAAAGCTATAACTTATTATAACTTTATAACTTAACTATATTATAAAATTTGATATGTTTTTACCAAATTTTCTGCTTTCATTTAATTTTTGAGGAAAATTGTAAACGGAATTACTGTTCATCCTATCAAGAATATACAAATGAGAATCAAACAATTTAAATTAATTAGAAAATTCAAAATTTAGTGAGCTAAATTGATGGAACTCTTCGCATCCATATTTAATCTGTACATGTTCAAATTTTGAACATAATTTCTTGGTTGTTTACTGTCTATCAGTCTATCTATTTCTAAGCATAATTAACTCGAAAACTATATAAATTACAAAAATAAAATTGATGTAAAATCTTGTATTATATCAAATTTCTGTACAGCTGATAGTGGGAAAAAGTATAAATAAGTGTCTTATTTTCTTTAGTAGACGACGGAACAAAACACAGAAATCTTTCCCCCGACATATTATAAGAGTACTTGAAGAAATATAAGGCTTAGAAACTCCCACTGATTATACTTTGTGGACTGGTTGTTTAATGGTTGAATTTATTCACAATTTTAAATTTTCATAAAATACATATAAGTAGGTTACTTTTATACAATACTGGTACACATGAACAATATTTGAACTAGTACATTTACTCCAAACTTTGAAGTTACACCAAGCGGAATAAACTTTTCTTCGTCAATAAATTTAATGAATGCCTTGACTACTTGGACTGGGCACTCTGATCTAGAACGAAACTGTATCACGATTTCTGGAAATTCGAGTGATATCAGAATTCAGGATTTAACTAATTACCAATGAATACTATATATTCTTGTTTTCTTTCTATATCATGTGGCTTTATTCATTTATTTTTCCAGAAATGGCGTATACAGCATTTTAGCATTGTCTTTTCTAGGGAAGAATGTATAGCTTTATGCTATATTTTGATTATCTAATTTTAATAATCTAACAAGAAGTGCATAACCTATCCAGTGTCTATTGATCATATGTTTTATAAATAATTTGGCGTTCATAATGTTGATTTTTTTCATGGAATACAAATGGAATAAAAATCTTTTGCTAAAGTTTTTATCCTTCAAACCCAACTCGGCAAGCATTTTTCGCACATCTTGGTAACAGATTGACACAATACATGATTAATGCCCCGTTCCCCCCAACAACAACAAAAAAAAAATGTCACTGTAGTTATACTAGTGGGCTTGTCTTAAGTATAAGAAAAAGAAAAATTGAAGCCCTTTATTTATTTTTCTCCCTAATTTCTTGAGTTTTAGAAATGGAAAATGGGGGAAGTTTGGAGAGAGTATAACTAATGAAAGCTTTTCAGCAAGATTCAAAAACTAAGGCTAAAATGCAATTTACATTGCTGATAAAAGAAAAAGAAGGAAAAAAAAATTATTTTCATCCTCTAACTTCCCAACAACTGTAACTATCTATCGAAAAAAATTTAATAAAAACTTACTCGTAATGTCAAAACCATAATTTTTCCAGTTCTAAATATCTCTCTATCTTTAATCAACGGGCATAAAAAAGATAATGAAATCGCAAAACATTGGCATTATCTTTTCCACCCCGTAGCCAACATCCCCTTCCAAGCGTCTCCTTATACAGAGTTGCATCTCCTTTTCAACGTTTAAATTAAGTATTTATGGTTTATCCCCTACTTGCCCTTTTAGACTGAGTAAACAAAGAGATTATTTTTTTCACCCTTACGTACCGACTGGTAAAGATTCATGGAAATTCAATTGAAGTTTCAGTCCCTTTCGTTCAAAGAATCTATAGTGAACTCAAATTTCCCTGTTTATAGTTTCACTTCTTTACAACAAATTAAAAGAATGTTCATTGATTTGCATTATTTTTAAAGTATATAAAACATTTTTGTCTATTGGAAATACAAATGATATGATAGGTTTTTTTAAAAATTGATCGTCGTTTCTTCAGCAAGTGAATCGTATAGTTAACCATTTGGATTTTAATATCTTTGTGGAATAAATCCATGGTGAACGTTTATTGCCTTGTTAACCAGTTAACTGTTTCGACCTGTTCTGAAAACGCGAATCTATATTGTGTCTCAAACATTTAACGATGACGAGTATACTAATCAAACACAGAATATAGGTGATATAAAATTAAGGTGTGATGAGATTGCTTTTATTTTTTATTTCAATAATCGCATTTATTTATTTACTTAAACTAAACATAAACTTTTGAATATGAACGAAAAAAACATGAACAATTAATTTATTATTTTAATTTGGTGTTAGAGAATGGTATTGATCAAAGCTTGGCACAAAGCGTAATAATTTTTTATTTGTTCCTTTGCTTTCAACTTGGCCTAAAAATATTTTAAACATCTAGAAATTTACGAATAAATTAGAATTGCTACTAAAATTGAAATTCAAACAATAAATTGTCACTAATGATTCCTGACAAAGAAACTTATCATAACTCAAAATATGGTACTTTTTTTCATAACGAATATGCTGGTCAAAAACGGTTAACTGATAAATATTTTTCATTTTTCACTTTCCTTTATCACTACGTCCATGATGACAGTATTTGTTATTCAGAAGTTGAGATGAAAACTAATACAACTAGAGTGCTTGCTATACAAGACATGCTTGAATTGATAAAAATATGCTTTTATTTAATTGTTTTCCAAATTAAAGAAAGTGCATTTCACTATCATAGTTTGGTTTTGTGATGATATTTTAGTCTTCGATTTGAGATAATTTGAAGAAGTATAAGAATAATTATCCCAGCATCTCTTCTTCTTCAGGAATTTCCAACTATTTCCAGAACCAAAATCTAAAAGCTAATCTACAGTCTTCCTAATAATTCTGCCAAAAACAATAATCCTAATTTTTAAGCCAGCTTTTACTCTTCCAATCCCAATTTCAAAATATACTGGAGGTGATAAAACGGTTTTTCCCTTTAGGGAAAAAGACAGTGCGTCTACAAATCACTAAGAACTTTCCGAAGGAGGTGAGTTTTGTTTTTCCCTTCTACAGATGCGTTTTGGTATGAATATTGATTGAATACTGACGTTTGGATTTATGTTGGAGTTTTTTGATTTGCCAAATATAAGAGAATGGAGTGAGTGCCTTAGATTTTTGCAAACGCAACCTTGCATGATGTTGAGCAATATGGGCTGGAATTTTCTGTGGAAGAAAAGGGAATTCCTTTTCGTTCTTTTTTCCCGTACTTTCAGGAAATAGATTTTCATTCGGATTTTGATAAAAAGTGAACAACGGTTTGCTGCATACATTTCCTGATATTATTCATCATGTTTGAAGTAAAGTATATTTTCACTGATTCTTTTTCCAGGAACAAAAAGCTGTTGGAGAAAAAAGTACATTAGGAAAAAAGATCTTTTGTATTTTAAAAATTTTTCGTACATGTATCGCAAAGTATTGTAATCGACAAAATATTTCAGCTCGAAATTTTGGAGAATCACCTCATTTTAGATCATCCTGGTCTGACTGTCTATCTGTGAATTAAAGAAAAAATTTAATTCATTATGTTTAAAGTAAAGTATATTTTCATTGAAATTCTTTCCAGGAACAAAATGTTGCTCAAAAGAAAAAAAACTTTAGTAAAAAGATGTTTTAAAACCTTTTCGTACATGAAATATTAAGTATTGCAATCGTATTCCAGCTCTAGATTTCGACGAATCTCGATATTTCAGGCTTTCCTGATATGTCTATCTATTTGTCTGTGGATACGATAATAATAATAATAATAGCACTATTCAGCATGTTTTAAATAAAGTATATCTTCATTGATGCTCTTTCAAGGAACAAAATATTGATGAAAAAAAAGACGTTAGAGAATAGAATTTTTTTTAAACTTTTTTTTTGAATATGAATTACAGAGAAAGAACTGTAATCATTAACAAATTGGAACTGGAGATTTTGACAATTTTTCAAATTTCGGACCTTCCTGATCTGTCTGGGAATTCTAGAATTCGATGTATACATATATCATTCATCTTATTTGACGTAAAGTATATCTTTATCATTGCTATTTCCAGGAACCAAATATGGCTGAAAAAAAAGACAATATCAAAAAGATAAATAGATTATTTTCTTATACTAAGTATTGAGAAAGTACTGTAATCGTTAAAAAGTTGTAGCTCAGGATTCCGATGCCTCGCTACGTTTTAGACCATAATGATCTATCTGTTCATGAATGCTATAACTAGAAAAATCTAGAATAAAATTTGGTATACAGACTTTTAATCATATTTTAAAATTTTTGAAAGAAATCCATTCAAAGATGCTCAGTCTGTCTGACTAAGTTCGATAACTACAAAAGTAAAGTGATAATGAGACAGAATTTGGTACACAAATTCAGCATCTAAAATGTTGATTCTTATCAAATTTTGAGCTAAATCAGCCAATGGATTGAACATCTGTAGGTCTGTACATTCGTATGCATGAAAACACAATCAATGATCTTATGACTGCAACTGAAATTCAGTGTTAAATTTTGGTTTTTCAATCGGTCGGATGAAAGGCTACCGAAGTGTGTTCGTTTGATAGATTCAATAAAAAGGCTACCTCTAAATTCAGATTCAAAACTAATATTTCGTGATTTTTGTTCCATAATGCCATGTGAGGCCTTTGAGACCTTACCCCTATCCACAGTTTTATGCCCTTATTGGAGAGTATCCGAGAATATCTTGGAAAGACTGTTTACGCTGGTAATTTTTTATTAAAATTTCGGCCACATTTTCTTTGATTAGTTTTTTCGCCTCAAATAATGGTTTTCCTGGTTGTATAATGTGGAAATATTTATGTGGTTGTTCTTGTTACTTATAGCACTTTACTAGCCCGCTGATAGTTAACTGTCAGCGATTTAAGCTGAATTGTGAGTCCCTTATTTTTTCAGTGGCGTCATCTAGAGCCAAGAGTACGACTTAATTACTTCATGCTTCCCATTCACTCACACAACCCTTTTTTACACATTCATACATCTCACATATAGAAAACAGTGGAAGAAAAAATCATTCCCAACTCGGGATTCGAACCCAGGACTCCCAGATCACGGGAGAGACTAACTATCTCTATGCCAGAACACCGGCAGGCCGCGGTGGCCTAGTGGTAAGGTCTCGGCTTCTGAACCGGAGGATTTCAGGTTCGAGAATCGATTCTACCGTGGGAAGGGGTCTTTTGCACGTTAAATCTGTCGGGCCAAACGTCCTCCCGCTGGTGTGGCATGATGTGGAGAGGGGGATGCCAGTTCAGGTGTCGTCCTCGTCATCTGATCGTGGTTCAAAATGACGAGGTCCGTCCCAAAATAAACCCCGCGTTGCCTAAAACGGGACGTTAATATAACTAAATTAAATCAAAGCCAGGGCAGTCGGCATTTGTATGGTACACATTAAAGTTCATCTTGTTGTTCATATTGATGATGATGATGATGTCGTGTCCATGTTTTCACGGAAAAAGGATGCAGGAGCTTCTGAGGGTAAAGATCCCTGAGCACCCAGAGGGAAGAAGTCTGACTTCTAGCTCATATGAAGATGACACACACATTCTCTTGCACAACCCCTTTTTACAAGGGGGGGGCACATTCATACATCTCATAGATGTTATTCATATTAATGAAATTGATAGAATCACCTTATTACGATTTAGTGCTCGCTCAAAATGAGAAGTACATACACGACGAAATAAAAATACGAATTAAAATACCACTTCGGTTTAGCTTAGTTTTATGAACTTGTTTTTAAAAACAATCTTTGGGGTATATTTGTAGTCGGGATTTTAACGCGGGGTCAGAACCTGAAATCTCATTTCGATAAATGATCCTTCCCTAATAGTTTCGAGTACTATGACGTAATAATACTAATAAGCATTTAAGTAGAGAGCTTGGGAGAAAATTTTAGAGGAACCAATCCTATAAGTTTGAAATTTTAACTAAGCATTTATAAAATTTAAGCGTTTTTCGCTACAACTTTTGAAAATGGAATGCAAATAATTTTGCACCATCTTAGTTTTCAAAAAAATTGTCTTTTAAACTATATTAAATTTTTTGTTATTATAAATATTTTATCTATGTTTAATCAATTTTAAAAGAAAATATTTTAATCACATTTTCTAATATTAAATTTGAGAATACTGAACAAATATTTAACGAATCCCGAGATACAATGAATATTTTCTTTAATTACGATTCTAAAAGAACATCAAACTTCACAATCCAAAAAGAATACATAAATCTAATACATAAAAAATGAATATTTGTTGAATAGAATAATAAAAATAGAATAAATACTATTTATGTTTATCCTTTATATATTCTTTAATTTCAATGAATGTTTTTACTGTCGATAAGAAAATAAATATCATTCTTTCTATCATTCTTAATTAAACAAGACAGTTATTTTAAATTCTAAACGACATTTCCAAGATTCTTCCTTCTTTGGCAGTTACGCACCTGGTAGTAGCTAGTAGTATATAAAAAGTATAGTAATCTCAAAAAATATATATGAAACCGAAATTATGACGGTTTTCTTTATTTTAATCCTCTCCAAGTTCGAAAAACACATTTTTTGGATGATTTTCGTCTTTCTAACTCAAAACCCCTTTGAGATAGAAAATTTAAATTTGACATATTACACCAAATTTGTAGATTCCTATCAATTGTTGAATAAAAATTTCTTAGAGGTTGTCCATTTCTGTTCAAGTATAAGTTATATTTAATACAAGTTCAAATATAAGTTATCGCTATAATTACAAAATAAAGACAGTTGGACATATAAATTTTTTTTCACAGATTTAATATCTATTGTTTAAACCTTTTGGAAATTTTGTGTCAAAACTGGTAATGGATTGGCTGTTTATTTGTCTGTAATTTCAGATTTCTAATAGTTTCGAGTACCATGACGTAATAATGCTATTAAGCATTTCAGTGTCTAAGTATATTTTTCAATTACATTCTGCATATGCAGTAATGTTTTTTTTAAAAAATACACAGAATGATTCTTCTTCAGATTTTAAAATTGGAAGATAATAACACGATTAAATATTTGAGGAAGCAATGAAAACATAGGTTTGAATTTCCTTCAAATTCTTTCCTTATTGTTAAAATTCTGAAGGAAAAAAAATTGCTCTCCAGTTTAGTGGTTAAAGGATTTATAAACATTTTTTGTTCCTTCTGCATTAAGTAAAAATGAGCATTATAAATTGGTACCTTGAAATTAAAAATAGGAAAATGTGGTTAATGAATGCATTCCAAGGTTTCAGGGAGATTTAATTGAAAATGTAATTTTCTGGATGACGGAAAATAATGCTTAAGCTTTTGAGAAAGTGGAAAAAAGATAGCCTTTCACAATACGATTTCATAATAAATTGTGCTTGTAATGATTAACCAAGTTCAAATGCACGATGGTTATAGTATGATATGTTATAGTGTGTTTTATTGGCACCAGGTCCATCTTTGGACAACAAGGCCATCCACAAGGATATTTAAATAATTCCGTTATAAAAGGTATAAAAGAAAGAAGGCTGTATTCTAAAAAATGTCAAAAGTTGAGAACATCTATGTTTTAAAATGATTTTGCACAAGAATAAAAATAAATCAAATGTTAAATGCTATGAAAAAAAACCAATAGCTTTTAAAAAGTCAAAAAGTTTTGAATGAGGTTTCTCTCTCACTAAGTCTCGGAAATTTAAAATAGACAAATAAAAGTGAGTTAAATGATCTGAAGTAAAATTAGTAAAATTAAGTTAGAATATATGCTATAGAATTGACCACTCCACAGTTCGTACATTGAAGGGCCCGTTCCCCAAACTACAAATGTATATGAGTGTATCTTGTGTGACCGATACGTAGACGAATTAATTATATGAGAAATGCATGAGAAATTATATTGGACAAGAGACGAGTTTGCTGAAAAATGGTTCATCGATAATTGGGCCATATTTATGACGCATGTATTGAAGAAAACAGGGGAAAACATATACGTAATAAACTTGATTGTGTATCGCAATCGTTACTATGGTGATAAGTCGGTCGTCCTAAAATCTTTAGAGGAGAAATAGAAACGCAACTTGCCTTATTAGGGAAAGACTAGGAGAAGGGAAATTGTGAACTCGAAATTTCCCTTTCTCTCACTGATGAAGGTTTAAAAATGTATAAAAAACTATATATAAAGGAAAAGAAAAATTAAACTTTAACTTGATATCTGTCTCTATCTGTATTGATAATAAAGATAAATGTATACGTGTTGGCGCTTTATATAGCTAGAACTGCAAAATTTGACATAGATCAATTTCAGAATATGAAAATGTGCACTTCAGAGTGATTTTTTTTTGAAATTTTAATTAAAATTGCAATAATAAAAATTAATAATTAATTTTAATAAATAATATTGATAATTTAATTGATTTTAATTCAAAATTAATTTTAATAATAATAAATTATTATTATAGAAATAAATAATACTTAATTCGTCTTAATAATAATAAATTCTTATTATACAAATAAATAATACTTAATAATAAATAATACTTAATTAATCTTAATAATAATAAATTCTTATTATTATACAAATAAATAATACTTAATAATAAATAATGCTTAATTCATCTTAATAATAAATTATTATTATTATACAAACAAATAATATTTAATAATAAATAAAACTTAATTCATCTTAATATAAATGAATATCCGTGTATGTTATAACTTGTGTATCATCATTACAAGCCAAATTTCATTTAATTTATTTGAAGTATTTTTCTGCTCTCATGTACTATCTACCTTTTAAGGGCAGTCTAAAATTAGAAAAATAGCTACAGTTTTCGTCTAAAAACATGACCGAAAATCACTCATTTTGATTATTAGCTCTGATATTTCGCCTTCATGCATACACAAACTGACAGACGGACAGGCATTCAAAGATTTGACGGATTCCGTCCAAAATTTAGAGTGTGACAACGATTCTGTATTAAAACTATATACTAATTTTTATCTGTTCTTGCTTTTTGTAATGTTGAATGCTAATTACATCCATACAGAAGAACTAACTTTTCAATAGGAGGAATTTTCGTAAAATTTTATAAAAATATGTTGTTCTAGGCCGAGATTCTATATCAAATTTCACATATTTATTTATTTAGATTAATAAGTTATGGATAAGCATAATACGTTTCTTAAAACGTTTTTTGAAGGTATAAAAGATTTATACGAATTGCTGACTGACTCTATACTCCTATTTTTATATTCAACAAACAATATTTTCATATGGAAGAAAATTGTCCAACAATATGAAAAATCGATGTAAATATTTTGATAAATCTTGTGAGATTAAACGATCATTATCCTTTAATTTATTATCAATTAATTCCTCATTCTTTTGATGACAAAAATTAATATCGCTTGATTTATCATCTAATATTAAGATGTTGCCACAGACCAGTATTTATTTCAGTTGCAATGCATGTTTTAAAATAAATGCGAACAAAAAATTTTGCTCACAAGATAATAAACTTCCGTGTTCATCAAATTTATTATCTTGAGAATCTATGCAAGTTTATTATTATTTTCTGAATGAAAATATTGATTATTTTTTTCTTAAATAAATATGTTGATTATTCTTTTTTTAATGAATATATTGATTGTTGTTTTTTAATGAATATATTGATTATTCTTTTCTTAATTAATATGTTGGTTATTCTTTCCTTAATGAATATATCGATTATTCTTTTTTATTGAATATATTGAAATTAACATGTGACAGAGGGTGTCTATTCAGAGCTTTGTCACTTGAATTACCAGTGAACAGAAGGGGATTTATTCAAGATAAAAAACTTCAATTTACAAGAAATTTTCTATCTTGAGAATGCATGGAAGTTTATTATTATTATCGAAATGAATATTTTTAATTAACAGATACAGAAAGTTTCTACTTAAAGCGCTTTGCCTCATGCGTTATTACGGCATCAAAGAAGACGCATTCAAGATTATAAACTTATATTTTCAGGAAATTTTCTGTCTTGAGAAAGCGTGGAAGTTTATTATTATTTTCTGAATGAATACATTGTAATTAACAGGAGACATAAGCTGTCTATTTAGAGTTTTGTCTTATGAATTATTATTGAGTGAAAGAGAAAACACTCTAGGTAATAAACTTTTTTAAAAAGAAATTGACTATATTGAGAAAACATGATTATTTTCTGATTGAATATATTGTAATTAACAGGAGACATAATCTTTCTGCCTGTTTAGAACTTGGTATCATGAGTTATTACAGAACAGAAAAGGAAGCATTCAAGATAATAAATTTCTATTTTCAAGAAATTTGTTATCTTGAGAATGCATGGAAGTTTATCCTATTTTCTGAATAAATGTATTGTAATAAACAATATACAGAAACTGTCTATTTTGAGCTTTGACTCGTGAGATATTATGGAACAGCATTCAAGATTTATTTTAGTACATTTTCATATACAAGTACGTTTTCAAGAAATGTACTTTCTTGAAAATTTGCAGAAGTTTTTTTTTATTATTATTTTCTGAATGAATATGGTGTAAATTAACTGGTGGTAAACTCAGTCTATTTAGAGTTTTGACTCATGAATTACTATAAAACAGAAGACAAACATTCTTTAATTGGCAAAAATTAGATTATTATTGCAAAAAACAAATTTAGAAGAATTACATCAGCGCTTAAAGTATTCGAATACGTTCGAAGGACAATTTTTGAAAAATAGGATTTTTTAAAAACTATTAAGAATTTTTACTTGTATTGTCTATTATAAACACAATAAATCCAAAAAAATATTGAAAAATATAATAAATTTTGAGAAATAAGAAAATTTGTAGCAAATTTTGATGAAATTTAACCAAAACGGTTCACACTCTACACAAAATGGTAATGCAGCAATATTATTTTTCTTAGTACACAAGTCATAGACTATAATGATGAATGAAATGAACCAAATACTAAGAAACATTTTGAGATGCAAAGAAGTTATGGGTCAAAATATGTGTATATATGCATTTTCCCCATAAATTTACAACTTAATTCTTCTGAAAACTCCTATAAATGTGAAAGTATTTCACCAACACTAAAACTTTGGGTTTCATTGCCC
>JAPMOQ010037557.1:802023-815983 GCA_026543055.1 Argiope trifasciata | reverse complement strand
CAGTTGGTGATCAGCGGCTCCTCCAGTCAAAACTCCTGCTATGAAAGGACCGGAGTGAGTCCCGACGCCCAGTACGATGCCAGGCTGTATCCTCGCCTGTCCTCATACGCTACCTCATATCAGCCCGAACCGAACCTCGATCCGACGACGACACCCTTTTATGCACCGACACTGGTGAGTAGTCTTGCTTGGTTTACAGTTACTAACTTTTATGCGGGTACCTGAAAAGTAACTTAACATTTTGAAAGATTACGAGAAAGATAAACTAACAAAGATAACTCTTTCTTTCTCATATGCGATAAACTGTCGTTAAAAAATTCGCATCGAGATTTTTATGAATCTCCACGTTTCTACACTCCTTGAGAAACTGACAACAATTTTGGAACACATTTCAATGTATGTTTGTCTGCGAACACGATAAGTTGGAATCAGACGCAAGACGTTTAGAATGCAGATTTTACATCGAACACGCAAATTTCAAATCTATATCTATATTTATAATAAAGCTCAATGTGTGTGTTGGCGCTCTACAGGCCAGACCGTTGGACCTACAGCTACCAAATTTGTTACATGTATACCTTGGAGGTCGGGAATGTGCACCTCTGGGCCCTTTTTTCGAATTTTTCATTAGAATTAGAATTAATTAAAATTTATGTGAAATTTCGATGTTTTTCCGCTATAACTTCCGAAAATATTATTGCACATACATGATTTTTACATCAATTTAAAGATTAAAAAATTAGCTTTCTAATGATATCACTGTTTTAATGTATAACTTAAGCTTCTATTTTCAACGAATTTTTAAAGAAATATTTGAATCATGTTTTTTTAGCACGTGACTGGTTAAAATAAAAGAAAAGAATGACTGAAGTTCAAATTATAAAAAAAACTATCATCGCAAATTAAATCTAAAAAAATGCAACTTTTAGTACGTCACTGGATAAAATAAAAGAAATATAAAATGTGATATTTTCTAAAAAAATAAATGCAAAGCAAAGGATTTTATGATCGTTTGTAATATTTAAATCATTAATTCAATAAATTATCTTTATTTATACAGGATATGCATTCAAATTCCAGTCCAATGGCCAATTTGTAAAATATTATTAATAGGCATATATGTTGTTTAATACTACTAATTTGATCTAAATGAAGTAAATAATTACATTTCTTGTAGTTTGAGTTAATGCATTTATGAATAATGAGTTTTAGATTTCTTCATACTTTGTTCTGTGAGCCATATTTTACAAAATATTTTTATTAATATTTTAAAACAAAAGTTGCTACATCAATCAGTCTTCGAAATCAATCATTAAAACGGACTGATTTATAAAATTAAAGAATATTATAACGAAAACGTGTTCTTTTAGGGCTTTCCGTCGATCATCTGAGAGAAAATATTAATTTCAGCCCAATCAATGCCCGGAATTACTTCAAGGCTAATGAATTTGTGATTTAATTGAAAATTTTAGAACGCATTACTCATGGCGAACCAACCAAAGGCGGCTAGTTATTAATATAGCGTTCGTTCAATCTGGTTGTTTGAGAAATGTGTTATACGATAATTTCCAAATTTAAAGAATTAGATGAATAAATTTTGGTTAAATTTGGCATCCAAAGTTAAGATCCATATCAAATTTAGAACCAAATCCTGAAAGAGGATGATTATCTGTCGTTCTGTGCTTTCGCAAGCATGTAATCACGATAACTCAGAAACGCAAAGAATAGGTGTGGATAATTTGATGCACAGCTTTAGCATTTCAAGTAAACATTTATTTAAATTTTGAATTACATTTGAAAAAGAATTGATCGTCTGCCCATTTGCTCATTTTCAAGCATGTAAATTAAGTAATTCAAAAACACATTAATTTAAATAAGCAAAATTTGTATTTCATTTTTAAAATCAAATTTCAAATCCAATTTCTCGACAAGACATCTCTGTATTCGAGAAACACATTTGTGGAAGATGTCCATTTGTCTACGAGAAAAGTAACTCAAAAAAACTTTGAGATAGACAGTTGAAATTAGTTATTTCTTCTTTGCACCACAATTGTAGATTTCTACTAAAGTTTGATTAAAATTCTTACTCAAGAAACCTATCTGCTCAGCTGTTCGAATATGTATTAATACCATAACTACAAAACGAAGAAAGCTACATAGATAATATTCAGTACACTGATTTAACATCTTAAATATTGGCATGTACTAGATTTGGAACCAAATCTGTCTAGAAATAACTGTCTATCTGTACTTTTAGAAACATGTTAATGCGATGATTCAAAAGCGCAATGTCTTAAATATATCAAATTAGGTACGGGATTTTGTGATTACAAATGCAGTTTTGTGTGGAATCTTTGTTTATATCCATGCAGAAAAACTTATCTAAAGCATTATTTCGATTTTTGGATACTATTAACAGCTTGACAATCATTAATGATCAAAAACATTCGCCAGGACCGACCTAATAAATACAGTTAAAATGCTAAATTCATGCCAAAAGAAGAATATTTCGTAATTATTGTGAGTTAATGTCAATCAATATAATCCAACCTTTCATGGAATATTAACTGGTATATGATTGAATTATTCTATGAAATAATTGAATTATATGAAAATGCGATGTTTTTGCCAATTTCCATTTTCTCAATGATTATTAATAATTCTGATGTAAACTTAAGCAACATTTTACTCAATTAACTAAATGTTTAGTTAATTTAACTGTGAAAAATAATGTAAGTAAAATAAAAAACCAATTTACATTATTCAAACTGATCTTTTTCTCCTTTTAATATTCTTTTCTTACAATTTTTAAAAATTTATTTTATTTTCGTTTCTTGTCTGCTATTCAATTTTTGTCAAATCACCAGACCGAGAAAAATTTTTACTGAAAAACAGCACTATTGTACAGAATTTTGGTAGCGTTTTACGCTCAATTTAAGTATGAAAATTTGAAATATTCATTGCAGCAATGCTTTAGGGTATATTTTTATTAAATAAATTTACTCTTTTCTAATTTTTTAACATTTTCTCTCTTTTTTAAAAATTAATAACTGCGGTAGCTGTTTTCTTTCTGTAGTCATTAATAATTCAAGTTTTTATCATGGGGCAATTTTTATTTCTTCATGAAACCATGCGAATATTCTCTCACTTTTTCTTATTTTTTTGCAGTTGCACTTTTGCCCTTTCCGTTTTAGCTTTTCAATAAACTAGCAGTATTATTTTGCACTAGACTTTTTCCCCATTCTTTATAATTTTTCAACAAACATGAAAGCAATAAAATCACACCTTCTTCTAAGTTTTACCATTAGCAAAAATTTAAACTTCATACAATGTGTGCTAGACTTTTTTTTTAACTTTAACTTTTTACTTTTTTACATACATAGAATAGTAATTGCCAAAAAATTTGATGCCAAGATTTTAATGAATTTTCACGTTTTAAAACTCTCCAATTTCTAAAAACATGTGGTGACTTCTTAATAAGCCAGTATTTGCCACTAAACATCTGTGGCACATTTTGTATAGTGGATAAGTTATTCGGCTTCAAATCGAAAGATCTCAGGTTCGATCCTTGGTGAATTCAACCTACACGTTGGCATAATTCCACCAACGCCAAAAACATATTTCTGGAAAATATCCATCCTTCTATCTGTCTGTGATAAAGATAACTCCAAAACGCTTTTAGTAAGACGGCTGAAATTAGGCATATGAACTTTACATCGCATTTGCAAATTACTGTCAAATTTTGAGTAAAATTTAACAATAAGAAATCCGGCTGTATGGCTACAAGTTAACACGGTAGCTACAAAATGAAGACAATTAAATTGATGGAATTCCGTATATAAATATAACATCTGTATTACAGATATCTGTCAAGTTTTAAGCGAAATCCAAGAACGGGTTGAATGTCGGACAGCCTTTTCTTTCAAAAAGCATGTAAACGCTATTATTAAAAGAATCACAATAGTTTAAATATATCAAAATTGGTATGGAATTTTGTCGTTACAAGTACAGTTTTGTGTCAAATCTTTACATCAATCACTTGAGGAAAACGTGTATAAAGCACAATTTCAATTTCCGAATGTTATTAATTGCATGCCATGGATTAATCACAAAAATCTCAGACAGAACCAAAGTCAGTTTGACTGTTTGTTGTTCCGTATTTTCAGAAATGGGAAAACCCGATAATTCAAAAAGCCAATGACTTAAAATCTATTCAAATTTTTCTATCATGGGATTTGGGATTTCTATCATGGGAATCTATTCATGGGATTTTGTATTTTTGGGATTATGAAATTTTGATTTACAAATGCAGTTTTATATTTTATTTCAGACTATAGGAAAACACGTGCCTAAACCACAAATTTAATTTTCGCATTTTATTAACCTCATACCAAGGACTACTCGTCTGAAAACTCGCCAAGAATGATACGACAGATTCAGTAAAAATGCTAAATTCAAGCGAAAAACTAATGCCCAATGTCATTTAAGGCATTCTTTGGCATGCTAAGTTTGTTAGAGAGTATACGAAAAAATTTTGGTTAGACATTTATCTCTAGTTATTTTTGCATAAAGGGGAGAGCGTATTGGAAAATATTTGCTTCCTTACCTATTTTAAATAATATTTGTTCTATAAAGTTATTTTCATTTTATTTTCCTTCGTTTGATGATTTAATGAGGAAGTAATAGGTTAACTCGTGTATGAAATATTTCCACTATCATATTACAATAGAAAATCGCAGTGATGACAAGTTATTAAACATTTGCTACAGAGGAAAGGCTTATTAAACGCTTTAGTTTATTCTTTGGCCTCAAGCGATGTATAATCTCACTAAATATGCTTTAATTAAATAATTAAATAATAAAAATTAATCATTGAATAGGCTTTAATTTTATTCATGCTTTAATATCATTAAATATACTTTAATTCTAATGATGTCATACTTGAAATCTAGTTAATACAGGGAAAGCATGAAAAATCCTAACTCTTTTTTTTATTTCAACTTCAGAAACCTGATGTAGTTGGTGAGATGCAAATGTCTGGTAGAATATCATCAGATTTGATTCCTTTGAAAATAAGATTCCAACAAAAAAAAAACCGATTTACTTTTTAAAGTTATCCAGCATGAAAATGTTGCTAAATGTGATATATTGATATTATTTTTAAGACTGATAGTTATTAATTATTACAAAATAAATGTAACAAATGAAATTCCTTTTTTAAAAACAGAAATGATACTGAATACTGACTAAGAAATCAATATCAATTATTCGTCTTTAAATATTTTAAATTATTATTTCATTATCTGAGATATCTCGACACACAGTTTACATTCCAAACGTAAGCCATTTAAAATGAGATGCAAAATTTTTATTAAGGGTTTATGTACTAGTATTACTTGCAACGTTAACAAATATTAATTACTGCAAATTTATAGTGAGAGATATAAATTTTTTAAAATGGGAGTAAACTTAAAGTAAGGGGTACAACAAAATAATTTTATTTTCTAAAGCAAAATAAAATTGCTGAATTAAAATGTTGTGAATTGATCCTATTTTTTAAGACTGTCAGTTATTAGTTATTATAAAATTAATGCAACAAATGAAACTGTTTTAAAACATACTTCAACTGACTGGGAAATAAATAATGATTATTCGCCTTTGCTTGTTTTTAATTATAATTTGATTCTTTTAAATATCTCAACACCCAATTTATATCCAAAATACAAACAGCTTTAATCGAGATACTAAGCCGTTATTTATTTATATGCTTCCACAGCTTCTAACATTAACAGATACTAATTACTGCACATTTAAAGCAGGTGATAATTTTTTTAAGAAGAAGTAAATTTTAAGTAGACTATCTGATAAAACATTTAAAAAAAAATAACATTGTTGAATAAAAGTGTTGCTCAGTATAATATATTGATGTTATTTTTTAAATTAACAATTACTAATCATTATAAAATTAATACATTGAATAAATTTCACTTTTTTTCAAACAAAAAAGTTTTTAACTAATCGTGAGATTAATATTATTTCTTCATCTTTGCTTGTTTTTAATCATTTTTTTATTCTTTTAGATATCTTGACACCCACTTTATATTCCAAATATACTAAAAAGTTTTAAATTAAATACGTAACGGTTATTAAGTGTTTATATACTGCTACTGCTTGCAATGTTAACAGATACTAATTACTGTTAAATTAAAAAAGGTGATAAAATTTTTTATTTAAAGACTTTATACTCCATCTGATTACAATGTCGAATACTTTTTTTTTCGCCTCTTTCACTTTTCTTTTATTATTATTTAGTTCTTCCTCCTATCGCCGCACTCTCGATATTTTTCAACCAAAAATCGTTTTTCACTCTATTCCCCACGTCATTCGCACATCGTTATCGCTATTAAGTAAAAACAAATACGCGTCATGCCTCCTTCGATGAATTTCTAATGCATGCACCTGCCTTATCTCCCTCGCGATAACACGTCCGATAACAAGCCGAGAAAAATGGTTCAGCCCTAAGGAGAGGGGCGTGCCGCAGCGTTGGCAGGTGTTATCTGCGGCAGCGAAATGAAACTGTTAAGAGCCATGACAAGGGGTCGATTGTCACCCTCCCAACCTCCAGGAGATTATAGATTGTCCCGCGCAATTTGTGTCACTTGCCTGCTCTTTAATATTAGAAGCACTCAGGTGTAATCGCAGTGAAATCAACTCTTTAACAAATTCTGTCCGGCCCTCTTTTTACTCAGCAATTCGTGTCCGCTTTGTAACATGGAGCGTGTTTCTTGTAAATGGGATTCTGCTGCAGGTTGGGTTGAAACGTGTGTTAGAGTGAGCATGTTGAAGAGGATTGTGACAAGAGGTGTTTAATGGTGGAAAGGGGTTGAAAAATGATAGTTGCCAATGGAATGTCGATGTAGAAATGATATTTTCTTTGCTTATTTTGAGAAATATTTTTATTTGATTCCGGTTTCCAAAATCTTTACTTGCATTTCAGGAGTTTTAACCAGTGAATTATTTCGATCTCTTCGGAAAATGTGTATCTAAATTGGGTCCCAAAAATTTAGCGATGACGAGTATACTCGTCAAACACACAGTATGTGTAATAGGAAATAATGCTGTAATGACAGGCGTTTGAGTAAGCATGCTGAGGAGGATTGTGACAAGAGGTGTTTAATGGTAGAAGGGGGTTGAAAAATAATAGTTGTCAATGGAATGTCGAAGTAGAAATGATATTTTCTTCGCATATTTTGAGAAAAAAAATTAATTTGATTCCGGTTTCCAAAATCTTCACATGCTTTTCGAGAGTTTTAACCAGTTAACAGTTTTGACCTCTTCAAAAAGTAGGTACCTAAATTGGGTCCCAAAACTTTAGCGATGACGAGTATACTCGTCAAGTACACAGTATGTGTAATAGGAAATAATGCTGCAATGACATTCGTTTGAATAAGCATGCTGAGGAGGATTGTGACAAGAGGTGTTTAATGGTAGAAGAGGGTTGAAAAAGGATACATGTCAATGGAATGTCGAAGTCGAAATTATACTTTCTTTACTTATTATTAATTTGATTTCAATTTCCAAACTCTTCACATGCTTTTCGAGATTTTTAACCAGTGAACTATTTCGATCCCTTCCGAAAATACGTATCTATATTGGGTCCCAAAAATTTAGCGATGATGAGTATACTCGTCAAGCACACAGTATGTGTAATAGGAAATAATGCTGAAATGACATGTGTTTAAGTAAGCATGTTGAGGAAGATTGTGACAAGAGGTGTTTTATGGCAGAAGGGGGTTGAAAAATGATACTTACCATTGGAATCCCGATGAAGAAATACTATTTTGTTTTTTTCTTTTTTATTATTTCTTTAATTAGATTTCTTTTCCAAAACTTTTCACTTGCATTTCATGACATTTAAGATGATAGTTTCTCAATCAGAATGCAGAGCACATAAGCAAAAAGTTCAAAGTAAAAAATGTATATTTTAAAAGTAATGATTTTATTTGATGTTGGTTTATATGACAGTTTAAAAGTTTTACAATGGTAATTTCTATATCAAAATTTTAAAAGAAAAATCAAAAGGAAATTTCGAATCAAAAACAGTAATTTTTTCACATTTTTTTTTTTTTTATTTATTTTCCATTGAGTTTTCAAAGATTTTATTTGGTTTAATATTAGAGCATCTCGAGTGCAATAGCAATAAAACCACATCTGTAATAAGTTGTGTTATCTTAAATCAGCCATTCGTGTCCACTTTGTAGCGTGTAATGCGTTTCTTGTAATTGGTTTCTATTACTTGTAGGTTAATATGATTTTTTGAGAATAGATGTTAGTAAGAAAGATGGCAAAACATGTTTCCATGATAGAACGGATCGAAAAACGATATTTCGATGTTTGACAGTGCAATATAATAATAGAAAATGCATTTTTTTTCTTTATATTTTTAATGCTTAAATTTGTTTTAGATTCTCAATAATTTTACTAGACAGTTTTAAAAATTACAGATTGTTAATTTCTCGAGGGAGATCTGAATTGAAATTTTAAAATTTCATGGCATTTATTAAAACTTATTTTGAGTTTTTTAAGGCATTATTTTAAGCAAATGGGAAAATTAACAATTGTATATTCTATAAACATGTTTCTATGATAGAACGGATCGAAAAATGATATTTCGATGTTTGTCAGTGCAATATAATAATAGAAAATGTATTTTTTCTTTATATTTTTAATGCTTGAATTTGTTTTAGATTCTCAATAATTTTACTAGACAGTTTTAAAAATTACATATTGTTAATATCTCCAGGGAGATCTGAATTGCGATTTTTAAATTTCATGGCATTTTTTTAAAACTTGCTTTGAGTTATTTTAAGGCATTATTTTAAGCAACTGTGAAAATTAACAATTGTATATTCAACGAAATGAAAGCAGAAGTAATAATCTTACTTCAGAGTTGATGACTAAAGAAATCAATTTTACAAAAATAAATTAATAAATAATTTCAACATTAACAAAAGTAAGCTAATAAAAAATATCTCTAATAAAAAATATCTTGGAAAAAATATCTTTATTGCATAACTCATTAGGAATGAAGCAAGAAAGTTTCCAGGCGACACTCGCAGTTTTAAGAATATTTTATTGTATATTTAATATGGATAAGTAGATCAATTGAAAAGAAACTGATTTTGATTTGTTTTCAATAAGAACGTATGACAACATCTTCGTTTTTGTTATTATTTTGCTAAAGATTATACAAGTTTTAGAATATTGAGTATTTTAAATAAATAAAACATAAGACAAAGTGTTTTCTCGAATTTTTATTATGTACATTAATTTCACTTGACATTAATAATACAGCATACTATTAATGATTTTATAACTATTTTCCTTTTTCTGTAACTTATAATAATGTAAGAAAAGACGGCTTATATGCTTAGAAAAAGAAATATATTTTTTTAAATTTGAATCAAAATTTGAGAAAATCTGAATTTTTAATGTAAAGATGTTTAAGCTAATTTTGTTACATATTTATCCTATTCGCACTTATATATGTACAAACGGACGGATACACAGTCATGATTTGAAAATTGATATATACTCAGATTTGAGGGTTATGGTAGGGTTAAACCTTATGAGAGCCCTTAGGTAACACATGGAGTCTTCTTTTCTGTCCCATTTTTTCAAAATAATATATTTTGTATGTATTTTGATTTCAAATTTAGTAACTTTTAACTAAAATGATTATGAAAAGGCTTAAATAATAAGACAAAGTTTGTGGCGCAGGGTCATGTGAATGCCGTATCAATATCTCGCATGTAAAAAAATTAATTTAAATTTAAGATAATGATTTTATACTAAAATAAAAATAAACAAATAGATAAAGGATTACAAATATTTTTTTCAATAAAATTCGGAAACCTCATTCCAAAGTTGTTTGGTTTCTTAATAAATATGAATAAAAATGACAAGAAAAACATTTATCTTTAACATTTATCAAACTTTTTTTTTTACAATTTATGAATACTTTTCTCAACAAAATTATAACACTGAATCTGATAAAATGACCATTGTAAGTCAAAATAGAAATATAAAATTAAATTATCCTAAAATTACGGCAAAAAAGTATCAAGGCCTAAGAACTCCCGAAGAGTAAGCCTCCGAAGTATTTGCCTTCTTTGTCTATTTGATCATCTGACTCCTGTCAGAGATATTTAATAGATGAGTTTGCAAATTATGCAATCGAAATTTTTTATCAGTTACAATGTATATAGCAGGTTTTATTATAATGCGATTAAAAAGTTTTGCATATTGTGAGAGACTTTTGAGGTCTGATTTAAGATCACGCCAGAATTATTAACACAAGAGTGTAATGTAAATGAATTTGCCTCACTGTGAATCTTTAAATAATGGGTATTCATATCATGTACGACTTTTTAACCCCATTATACCAGAATCTACTGTACTTCACATGAGAAAAAGCTAGAAGTGCTTATTATCAAGTTGTTTTTGCAGTGTTTAAAACAAGCGCAAACTTGTGTTCGACGCGGACGAAAATAAAGAAAACTAATCTCTTTAATCCTCTGGTGACACCAATGACTCATTCTGAATTTCTATGTAGTTAAGGTTCATCAGTCAACCCATTCAAGGATCTCGCTCTGTCCATTGAAAACAGATTTCAATCCCAATTAATCAACACTCTTTAAATAAACATTTCACTTTACCACTCGCCAATTAAATCATCAATAACAGCTAATCCGAATAAAATTAGGCAACTGTCTACAGCCTTGAGCCAACCTCCATTTGAGATTTATGCATACAAGTCAACAAGCATTTCACCAGAGTATAATTCACTGTAACCTGCGCTTCCGATTTAATGGGCTGGGCCACCCCTTAGGGAGTGTTTCGGAACTCCTGCCCCTGGTAAACCCACATCAAGGGTAATTAAGAAATACATCAAGAAGTATCTCTGTCGCCCTTTTGTTCGTAGACCACTTTGTTATTCTTGTTGAGTATGGGTCAAGCCTCTTCAATTATCATTGATGCAATTTATAGATGCTTAAAGGAAGTTATTGTATTGGTTGGTGTTGAATAATATCATTGGTTTGGCAATGGAAGAGCAGAGAAATAAGTGAATGCTATACTTATTATGGTATAGTCAAAAAGAGAAAATATGAATTTTGATGGGATAGGTCAATTAAATTGGCCGTGAGAAGATGTATATCATCAGGTTAATATAGACTTATCGATGTAAACAGTTTTATTTCTGATTTATAGCTCAGCGAGTGTTCATGGCTTTATTTAATGTCATATCCAAAGTAGGAATAAAATGTATCTCTCAATTTAGGTGACAAAAGCCGCAATATTTCTTTTCATTTTCCGCACTGCTATTATTATTATTACATAACACGTTTTCCATCTGTGATACGACTCTCAAGACTTTTTTTTTGTATTCGGTATTAATTTGTATTTTTGTATTTGTATTATATTGTATATATTATAGGAAAAAAAGTATTAACATTGCAACGAAAAAAAATTCAACTAAAATGAATAAAATGATTTGTATGTGGCTTGCATGGAGCAACAGGAAATGTTACATAAGTTCTTCTATCTCAATATATTAACTTTTTTATGTCCTATTATTTATTTATTTGTATCCTATCTCAATGTATTATCTTTTTTTTTTCTAGTATGAGAAAAATATAGTAATCGTCAAAAAATTAGAACTCGGAACATAAGGAATTTTAATGGATGTCCATGTTTTAGATTTCCCCAAGTTCCAAAAACACATTTTTGGAAAATGTCCGTCTATCTGTCTATGACAAAGATGAAGATTTGAGATTAACTGCTGGAGTTCATGGTTATTATAACATTTGCAGATTTCTATCAACTTTTGAGTAAATCTTTTCAGAGGAAGTTCGTCAGATCGACTATTCGAATATATGCTAATACGATTGTTAAAAAACGAAGCAAGCTATATACATAATATTCGGTACATAGATTTAACATCTATAATGTAGACATATTTTAAATTTCGAGCTAAATCAAACAATGGGTTATCTTTCTGTCGATATTTAGTCTGATGAACAAGAAAACACGACAATTCAAAAACGCAATGACTTAAATATATAAAATTTGGTTATGAGAATGTATGACTACAAGTGCAGTTTTGCGTAAATGTTTTTGCTTCAACCGATAGGGAAAAACATTTATAAAATATAAATTTTGTTTTAGGATTAATCGCCAAATATCACAAGATAGATTGCAATAAAAATGCTAAATACTCGCCAAAAAATCTTTTATAATTATTGTACGCCAATTGCATGTAAGACGTTCTCTGGAATGATAAGTTTATTAGCGAGTACGAGAGAAATGATGAAGAGATAATTTCCACTGGTTGTTTAATATGATGTTGTTCCAAATAAAGATCCGGCAAGGTCGATAAATGTTCGATTTGTGATTTTGTGAACCAACAACAACAACATGTTATATCTTCAATCCATAAAAATGTACCGACTTTAAATATTCTATAATTTTGTTTAGCAATAAGAAAGACACATAATATTCAAAAAAGCAGAAAATAATATGGATTGACAATAGGAAAATTGCAACTAAATAAAGATGAGAAAAAAATCATTTTTTGGTATAGATTTCAATTCTGTAGTTATCATCGGATTATAGACTGACAGGCTTAAAAAAACATTTAATAAATGTGCATAAGACGGTAAGCAATTTTACACCCAAATTCACCGGTGAATCTTCCCGAAGATATGCTTTTAATGAATAAGCATACTTTGCGATACTTCCTCTAGCAAATGTACTTGCATATCATTAACTAATGCCATTGGTGAGAAATAAATATAAAAGAGCCTTTATTGTGTATTTTTTCTGATTTTTTTGATGATTAATTGTTGGAATTTTGTCAAAACATCATAACCAAAACACCAATGTTTATTTTAGATTCCTCTTTTTTCGATTGATGGAAACATAAATCTTAAGAAGAATTACAATTGTAATTTATGTGCAACCTAATTATGTCGTATTTTTTACAGACCTAATTATATTTCTTAACATCACAATGCTTTAGAGTTAGTTCGATGACGTTTGTGAATGTTCACCGACAGATAATCACTTCAAACAAAAAGTTCAGACACTTCTTGACAAATTTCGTAACGAATTTAGTACCGGTCCACAGTTAAGATGTTAAATCTGTGCAGAAATTTTATTTATCAAATTCTCTTCAATTTAAAAATACTTGTATATTACACTTGGACATCTGGGCTGACAGATTTAATCTGAATGAGTTTTGCTTAGAATTTGATACAAATCTGCAATTTAGAGAAAAATTCGCATATTATATTTTATCTTTTTTTCCTCAAAGTGGTTTTAAGTTAGCTTGTTAACAGATAGTCAAATAGAGTTCCAAAAATGAGCTCGGAAAACCTCATATTTGGAACCGTATTGAGTTCTAGAAAACTCACTTTGAAACTCTGAATTTGAAAAACTCACCCAAAAATGAGTTTTTCGAACTCAGACTGACCTGAAACGACGAGCTTCCTAGAAATCTCGAGTTAAAATTTCTTTATCATAATATTTTCTCTTTGTATAAAAGTACAAGATAGGCTGTTCAACTCAAAGGTGGGGGACTGCTATATTCTTAATATTCGATATATAATCAAACTGAAGTCATAAGCTTTTAAGAAAAAGTCCCAGAGAATTGTAAAATAAATATGGTAGTTGACTATTATATTTTCATTTTTTCAGAACTCTACCTATGGAATGAAAGAGAGCTCAGACCCTTGGAGAAGCATCTCTCAATCAGCTTCATATTACTACGATCCTACCCTTGCGGCTTATGGGTGAGTATTTAAAATAACGATACCTAAAAAGTATATAAAAATCATTTAATTCTTTCAATACTGAAATGCTCAGAATGCCCATTTAAGCAAATTACGGTGACTGCCGT
>JAPMOQ010037557.1:773095-795704 GCA_026543055.1 Argiope trifasciata | reverse complement strand
GTGAAAATAGTAATAATATAAAAGTGAAAATAGTAATAATATAAAAGACAAACTTTGGAAATTATTAAATTAGGAAGTGATTCTACTTTTTCTCAAAAAATTAAATACCATAATATTCTAAGCAAGATGTATTGCCTAATTAGAAAGTTAATGCATTCATGGGTCAATAAGTTAATAGTAAAATCAGTTTAAAAAAGTTAAAACATTAACCAATTTAAAATTTAGCAATTAAAAAACAAATCAAAAGAACAAATTAATAATATATTTGCGTGTTCGAGAGAGTGCAGTTAAAGAAGTCACTATCTACTCTTAAATTTTTGAAAATAATCTGTCTTGGGAAAAAGAAGTAAAATAGCTTGGAATAATCTTAGAAAATAAATAACTTTTAGAAGTCATATCAACAACAGTAAAAAAAGTTTTAAGCTAAAGTTCGTTTCGTTATTCCTTTCATTGGCAGACCTTCCACTTTTTACTAAAGAATAATATGCTATTATACAAACAAATTTTAAGACCTATACTCACTTATGCTCCTCATTCTTAGGTACTCGCTGCTAAAACCGACAGAAACAAAATTCAAGTTTTCCATTTAAAAAAAAAAAATCGTATCAACAACCAATGTTCTCTGGTTTATCTCGGAATGATATTTCACACAGAGATCTTAAAACTCCAAAGCACGGTGATTTCATCAAAAGAACTTTCAAGAACATTCTTCAGTCAAATCTGAACTCACAAAAATTCCACTGTCCAGGAGCAAATGAACTATGCCCACTGCAACGGAAAATACACTTTTCCTTTACTAGCAAATGGACTTTGCCGCGTATACCCCCATAGCTTCTTCTGAAATTTAAATTGCATCTAATAACCTGCTTCAGTCTTCATCTTAAACGCTTTTTAGCAATTCTTCCTCTACTCAAAAGATGCTCCTGTGGTATATTACTTCTGTTTTTATCTCTGATTCTCATTACATCAAACTGCTTAGGCCTTAAGGCACTCCTTGCATGCAATTCAAGTAGATACTTTCAAGTAAAAGCAATTATTAAATTATTAAATAGGCTGTTAATTAAATGAAATTACGGTTTTTTTTTTTTTTTTTTTTTTTTTTTTTTTTTTGGATTTCAATATCTTTTTGAAAGCAGAATGTGAAACAGCTTGCTGTCTAGCGAACAAAATGAAGTAATTTCAGTAATCCAATACACAATGGATTTCTTGGAGGAATTACTCTGAGTGTGATAATTATTTTTTGTGTTAATAAAACATTCGAATCTTTTCTTAAACATTAATACAAATTGGTCGGAATTGCCTTGGATAATCAAAAATACGATTTACAGAGAATAAATTTTAAATAATGTGTTCTTTCATTTCGGAAAAGTTTCTCAAAATGGGAAATTATAGATTAAATTCTAAATAACTAAGAATTTTTTTTAATTTAATAAACGTTTTAATAGCTATTAAATTCCTTAAAAGGCAGTTCAAGAAAGCTTACTTTTATTGCTTCTTTGATACTTTAAAAAGATCCCTTATATAAAAAAAAATCATGTTCTCAAATAATATTTTTGGTGCTTCACCACCGCCAACTCCGTAAAAATGATTGAAAATTGTTCAAATCATAATTAGAATTCTTAAGAATAGAATAGTGTTTTTTCCACCCTTTAATAATCTGTTGAGCTATAAAAGACATTATTTTCTAAAACAACTTTTTAGAAGCTTTGGAAATCCGAAAATTAGTCCAAATGTCAATTTTAACTACTCTTCTGAAAAATGAATTTATTTTATAACAGAAAAATAAATAAAAAAATACGCAATGGATTTTCTGAAATCGGTTACCAGAAAATCATTTGATAAAATATCGATTATTAAATATCAATTGCAAATAAAATCACTAAAATCTGGATAGTTTCCATTCACTCTTTAATCTTCATTGATGAAAATAATATTTAAAAAAGAAAATTTTGAAGAGAGGCCCAAACAATTTGATTTTAATAAACTTTTGAATATTATTGATCTAAATATGCATTAATTTAGATGATAACATAAAGTTTTCTACAATTTGTTATTAAAGAGAGATGCGATGTATGTTATAATTAAAGAAATTAAACCAAGTGAGGTTGGAGTTCTAAAGGAACTGTATTAATTTAGATCTACCTGTTATATCTAAACTAAGTGGATGACAAAATTTATATGGAAGATTGTTATTATTCGATAAACTATAGCAAAAGCATTTATCTATTTAGATATATTGTTCTTAAGGTTGCAAAGTGTTACTGTCTCTTGTCGAAAAGTCAATGCCAACTTGACACATTATGATCAATATTTTGATTATCGTGTCTTAAAACCAAAATCAAGCTGTTTTTTTAAAGTGCTTTTCAGACTAGAATTATTATTAAAAAAATCTCTGAAACTTAAGCCATCAAAATTTACGCTATCTCTAATTTTCCCCAACTTTCTTTGTTATGATTTTAGCATGAAACATGTCGCAATTTCTGAGAAAATGTCATGGTTAACCATACAGAAGGGAAGAAATGTATTCCATTGCAATTATTCTGCATATAAGTCCATTGTGCGCTTTTGCTTCTACTCATTTCTGATTAAATGCCAGGCAATTCCACTTCGTCATCTGTCGCAGAAACAAACCCCTCCTCCCATGCATGCGAGATGGATATTTTGATCCAGCTGGTCATTCCGTGACTGGGAGCCCATGTCGTCCTTTCATTGGACAAGGACGATAGACAATGTCTCCACCCGAATGTCCCAAGCATTCGTGACCGAAAATAAATGAAAAAATAACAATGATAAAAAAAAGAAATAAATAAAGACCCCTCGCCACTGTTGAAATAAAATCGCGTGGAGAGCCAATGGAGTCACGGAATAGCTATATGATAATGCCCATTCTTTTCCCTTTGTTAATGGGTCGGCATTAACATTTCGCATGAGTTAATGGGCATCCGCTTTCTTTTTTTGCTATGCGTGTCATCACGCAACAACTGCTGGATCACCCATGCGTGGAGTTCTGCTGTCCAATGGGAAAGCAGTTCGGGAGTGGTCCACTATAGGTGGATGTCTTCACAGTCCACTAATAATGGCAGCGAATCATAATGGACAATAATAAGGACGAATAAGAGAAAAGTAAGTAGCTCCCACCGCTTTGAAACCCCTCGTAATTATCCATTGTTTGTCGTTTCTGGCGGATTCCAATTATTGGAGTTTGTGTCCCACTGTCACGCACCTGGCCTAGGAAATTGATTGGTCCACCCTGTTCGAAATCGGTTCGTCGCTCCCAGCAGATGATAACGAGAGATTGACATGATTGAATCGCATTTTGTATGCAAACGATCCTATCGTTTTTAAAAAAAGATTGGTGGAACATGTCTTTTTTTGCACGAAAGCCATGGTTCCTTGTCCATTTTGAGTACATTAAGTGAGGGCTTTGATTGTATCATTATGACAGCTAGTGATTGAAGTTGGGAATAGAAATAACTTTAATTTGAGGACATTTGGATTACTAACTGGGAAGGAAGGTAGAATAATCGTTTGGGTGTTCTTTAATTTGGGGTAAACTTTCCTTCTATTTATGCTCTGAATGATTCAGGTAGTCTGGAGAAATGAAGGTTAAACAGATTATCGAGTTTCGTATATGTTTGCTTGAATCGAGGGACACAATATCCTTATTTATCTTTTGACTTCCTCAATTAAAATAGGTTAAGAACTATTATTGATTATTGTTCTTGTTAAGAGAATATTTATTTATAATCTTAGTGATTGCCTTGCTGGAATGTCATTGGGAAAAATCCAGAAAACTTAATACTTTCTTAAATATTTAAGACTGAATTCGTTTAAAACTAAAAATATACAAAACAGTTAAATTAAAATTTTTAGATCATGTTTTTAGAGTGTTTTCCCAGTTTTAATTACAAACAAATTTACTGTTTTCCGAGGAAACCAATGGTAGAGGTTAATTTAAAGCTTTCTGGCACACTCTCTAAGCTGCTATCTAGATGGTTTTACGGCAGAATGACTTGCATAGCATGGCATACAATAGTTTCACCTTTGCCGTAAGTTTAGCAATTTTACTAAACCTGTTGTGTCGTTCTTGGCGACAAACCATTCCTGACTTATGATTAACAGTGTTCGAAAATCAAATTAGTATTTAGAAGTGTTTTCTCCACCCAAACGAAACAAAAATGTCACACAGAATACACTTGTAGTCAGTTAATCACATATCAAATTTGGTATATTTAAGTTACAGTATTTTTTATTTATTGCGTTTATAAGCTTCCAAACGTACAGACAGATTAATGCCAGTCCTTCATTGGATTTTGCACAAAATTTGACAGGTGTCTTACCAGATGCTAAATCTGTGTATTGAATTTTAACTACTTAGTTGTCTTCGTTTTGTAATTATCGTGTTCAGTTATTTTCAGAACGAATAAACTTTCTCAGAGCATCTTTTACTCAAAATTTGATTGAAATCTACAAATTTGATATAAAGACTTTATACCAAATTTTAACCATCTAAATTTAAGTGTTTTTAAGTTATCTTTGTCACACACACACATACAGATGATCATATTCAGAAAACATGTTTTACGAATTTAGAGAGGTCTAAATCATGAAGATTCTTCAAAATATCAAGCTCGAATTTTTCGAAGATTATAATACTTTCTCTATAATACTTGTATGAGAAATAAAAAGTCTCGTGGGTATATTAACTTAAGATCTTGGTTGCATCATTATGAAAGCTAGTGATAAAAGTTGGAAACAGAAATAGCATTAATCTGAGAGCGTAAGGACATTAAGAAAAAAGGCAAAATAATTTAAAAGTCATATTTTTCTTGTCTTTTAATTTATGGAGGCTAGTGTGAAGAATGGAGGTTAAGAAGATTGAGATTTGTGTTTTCTTGCTTGGTTTATTGGCATAATATTTTTATTTATCAATCATCTTCTCCAAATGGAAAACTTTATCTGCTTTGGAAAAATTCTTTCCCTTTTGCATTTTTTTTCCTACAACATTATTGAACATGAAAATGGAACATGCATTAATTAATGATTTGATATACATATTAAAAGATAAAATTTCCTTTCTGTAATTTTGGGTTTGTAACTTGGTTAAAATTTAATCCATAAATTAAAAATTATTTGAGGTAAATAACAACAATTAATTAAGAAATAAACATAAATAATAATAGTGCAAAAATTAGGATTAATATTAATTCCACAAATTTCAAAAAGTTTATGCAAAAAAAAGTTACTTTATCAATTGAAAACTAATGTTTCTGTGCAATGATAGAACCCTAAAGACTTCCAAGAACATATGCCGCTTTCAAAATTTATTGTATTTCTTAGCAGATTATAGTCTTCAATAAAACTGTCTATTTTACACTAACGCTGTGGAAAATAGAAAGCTTTATTGTAACTTGTATTGTATTAACACTTTCAAACATTGAGTGGTAGTCGGAAAAAATGTTCAAATGCAATTGCAGAAAAAATAGTCCAAATGTTAGGAACACGCATGTTCCTGTATAAGATATTGCACATTTGTATTAAAATCCTTTACAAATGAATTTTTAAAAGTATTTTATTTTTCAATTCTTGAATGTGCTTGCGAATAATAATGACAATTTTTTCCCCTTATAGAAATGGACTTAGGACCTCATCATCGCGCAGAGACCAACTTCCGCCCATCCGTCAATGAAACACATCAAGCTGCACAGCAGCCACTACACCAACATCACTACGAAGACTCACACCCATCAGCTGATCTCCTGTCCGCTGCCTCCTCCTCCTTGGAGGCCACCTCCTACACTCCGTCCGTCTCCTCTTCTCAGAGCTCATCCCCTGACCTGGGCACCTATATGTCCCATCACCGAACCACAAAGGACACTCCTCATTGTTTTCCAGGAGATTCTTCACACCTCTACAAGCCCAAAATATGGTCTCTGGCAGACACAGCTACGAATAAGGGGGTTGACCCAACTCTCATGCCTGGTTATGCTGGCGATCTTTGGTTAACTGCTGGAAGTGGGGGAATGCTGCCGAATAAAGGACCGGGACCGTCCTTCCAGAGCTGCGCTGTGCCCTTCCAAAGATTGAGCAATTACAACTGCAGTTTGCATGGTTTCAATCCCATCTCTCTGCAAACTGATACTCCACCCCAGACGCCACCTAATATGAAAGTAGGTGCCACTCATCAGACTGCAACCGTGCCTTCTTCAGCCTACATCGAAACTCATGGTAACACTTACATGGGGCAATCTAACCTATGTCAACAGGATGCCATGGGAGATGGACAGTTGCAAGGTGAGATATAATCGCTGCATTTTAAAACAGAGATGTTAGTTTATCTTTGGGATTCATCTCAAGGATAAGTTAATATTAACTTAGTAAGAATATTTATGATTTAAATTTGTCTTTTAATGTCTGGTACTCATAAGACGTCTTATTATTCAAGAGGTCAAAGTCATTTTTTTTTCATATCCATGGGTTTCATAAGGAGAGATAGTATAACTGGATACAGAGTGTTTGTCATAGAATTCAAATTTTATAATGCAGATATGTGAAATGCCCGAAGAATACAAGAAGAAGCCAGTACATCATCTGGAATTTCCACAACACTGTGTTTTTCTTTATTCGTTTGGGGATCGAAAACTCAAAATGAGATCCTTCACCAGAATGTAGTTAACATTTGTTACTAAGAATAAAAAGAGCATGTAATTTGGACACTTCATTAAGATATTCAAAATTGTTAAGCATTTAAGGACTCTATTTTTTTAATTTTTAGCTCAGAATCCTTCGAATGTTTAATAAATCTGAGAAAAATTATGTATATATAATTTTTTACAGCGTAGCTTTGGGATCAGGTTAAATTAATATTCTATGTCATTTTCCTATTCAAATTTATTTTTGCGCCATTAGTTTTTATAAAAATCCGGAAATTCTGTACAGATTATACCAAAAAACAAAACTGTACAAAAAATCTAATCTCATTTTCAAAAATCATAAAATTAAATTTATCAAATAATCTATATAATGTATCAACACTATTTTCAAACCACTATTTTTTTTCTCATATATATATTTAAAAATAAATATATGAAGGGAAAAAAAGGGGCGTAGAGGAAAGGCTTTGCTTTGCAAGTTTTCTTCAAATAAGAATTATAACATTGTCTTTAAATAAGTACCAAACCTTCAAAATCGGTATACTGGTGACATAATCTAATGAGATCTAATCATCTTGCAAATCTTGAAATTGAGCAGAAAGATTTATCAGAACTGAATATTATTTTATGCAACGATGAGACGATTTATATAAAACTCAGAGACCTAATAGCTCATATCACATTAAACTATCTTTGAAGCAAAAAAGACAATGTTGTTGTACATATAAAGCCCTCAGATAAATCAAACTGCTAAGTAACTAATTTTTTCTGCAATCCATAGTAAGAAATGCTTGAAGATTAATAGATAAAGATGACTTTTTTGACATATGAGAAATGGAATTAAAATTATATTTTATTAATAACTTTTCTTTTTTTCATTTTTCAATATAAAATACCAAAATTTAATACGCATATTCAAGAGTTACAATCTATGGCACAAAAAAGAATTAATTACTATTTTTTTTAAAGAAAAACTTTTTCTTTACCTTATAAAGTACTAGCTGGTAGCCGGAGCGTTGTTGCTTCAGAAAAAAAAATTTAGAAATATTTTTTGAAATTTAAAACAACTGTCTTATTTACTTAGGAATGATAGAAAGAATAATATTTATTTTCGTATCGGAAATGAATACATAGATATATAAAAGAGAAGCGTAAGTAACATTAATTCTATTTTTTTTTTAAAAAAACTTTATTATTCAAAACTTTAGGGTTGGGAATATTTTTTGTTTTTGTTTTTCCATCTTCAGCAGACACAAATAAATGCAAGTAATAAGTAATCAAAGTTTTATCACACTCGGATGAGCGGTACGGCAGCGCATTAGAGACAAACAGACAAACATTCATTTTTACTTATATAGATTACATAATTGTACTATGTATATAACCATCCCGTAAATGCAAATAATAAGTAATCAAAGTTTGGATGAGCGGTACGGCAGCGCATAAGAGACATGCAAACATACATTCATTTGGATTTATATGGATTACATAATTTTACCATGCCTAAAACCATCCCGTAAATGCAAGTAATAAGTATTCAAAGTTTCATCGCAATCGGATGAGCGGTACGGCAGCGTATTAGAGACATACAGACAAACATCCGTTTTTATTTATTTTGATTTACCTACCGTATTTGATGTAAACAAAGAATTGCAATCGCGCTTCATTTTTTTAATAAAAAAATATGATTTTTTTTTTTCTTTTTCAGATGATAAAATGGATAGCTTCACTAGCAGTCACGGCTCTGGTTTGCAGCAGAGCTCTTCGTCCAGTCAGAACACAGCAGCTGACTGTATACCTGAAGACTATGATGACCCATCTCAGTACTCGACTTCATCAGTGCGATAGGACAGTTTTTCCAGTGAATCAGGAAACGATGAGCACCGGTGAATTTGCTTTCTTAAATTTCTTCGTTCTTGCGGCCCGCACCGAAAGATGGCGTACATCAAGAACAGAGAGATCGCCATCAATCGTTATATATATATATACATATGCATATATAAACATATACATACGTAAATTATAAGTTTGGCATACACAGGATATACCTCTTCAAAGGAAATGGATACCGAAAAACTATTTGGCGAAAATTGGCATCTTTTGCTGCACGCACTAGCTTGAGAGCCGCGATACACTTTTCTAATAACATGCAACATATTTAAGACCGCACATCGAGCAAATTATTTTATATCTGAACTTCAGCTTTCAACCAAATAAAGACATCATTACTCAAATACTTTAAGCACTGAAAATAGCGTTTCGCTTTTTAATAATGGGAAAGAAAATATCACTTTCAGTAACTGGACTATTCTTACGGATCTGAAGGATAGGAAACTGGACAACGATTATACATATGGACAAGGACAATTTAACAGCCACCTATAAAGGTTAGGTGGTTTAATAAGACTCTACCAGTTTACAAACTTAAATGCCTTGTCTGAGCACATTAACTTCGATAATGGAAAACGTTAAAAAATTTGATGCAGTTTATTTGCAGTTTCATAGAAATATTCAGAGCTGAATACTACGCCTCTTCGAATCGATCAGAGCTACATTACTATCTTTTATATCGCTAGGAATATGGATGAATAATCTCACAATACGGGAAAGAAGACCACACTGAATTTGTAGAAATAATTGACTGTTGGCACTTGAAACCATATCATCATATTGCTTTGAATTTTACGAACTTTAATGTGTATTCACGCCTTCAATTTGACACTATTGTTTGCTACAGAAAATTGATTATGATATATTTCATACAATTTTAATTTGCACCGTTTTAAAAAGAATATTACTATTGTTATTTTTGGCATAATTAGAGTGTTGAAAGCATTTTTGAGTTCTGTTAAAATTTATCAAGATTTGTTATCAATCTCTACTTAGTTTATTGTTTTTTTCCCCTAAAATAATTACGTATGTTGTTGTGATTGCTTATTGTTCGTTTTAGAAGCTTTCTTGATTTATTAAGGAGTTCCATTTTAATTTAATTTTATTTTTTACGAAAAACTGCTTGAATAAATATTTGAAAGTCTTTACCAGAAAAGCAACATTTTAATTCTTATCAAGAGCATTTGTTTGAATTATTTTTTTTCCAATAAAAATATTCCCCTAAAACATTCTATGTTTCAAATTAAATGCCGATGCACTCATCCTTTCAAATGGCAATATTCATCTCGAAATTTTCACGAAATTTTGAACCGAAAAGTCATTTGAACTTACAAACTATGAAGAACTTCTGAATAGACTGCAAAAGCATTCATTCAAGCACTTGTGTAATTGTGGCAATAACGGTGAACGAGTTCGAACAGGAATTCGAGTCCCTGAACGTGGTGAACTGGAAAACATGACTGCCAGTTAGACATCAGGATGTTTTCATTAGATTTAACTTGTAAATGTGTTGAATATCGTCTTTTTAATGGTGTTTTTTTCTTTCTTGACTTAATTAAGTGTGCACCGTTCGAAACGTTATTATAATGATGGGTGGAATTTTCGACATATTTGTGTAACATTGAAAGCTGATTTTGGTCATTTGTTATAACAATGGATAAAATTTTCAGAATGTTCAATGAATGATGAATAAAATTTTCAGAAAGTTCAACGAATGATAGATAAAATTTCCGATATATTTTTGTAACAATGGGTAAAATTTTCGATATGTTTTGTTATAGTAAATAAAATTTTTGATATTAATTTGATTAAAAATTTTTGATATTTTGTTATAGTAAATAAAATTTTTGATAAAATTTCCAATATGTTTTTGCAATAATGGATAAATATTCCGATATGTTTTTGTAACAATGTGTAAAATGTCCAATATGTTTTTGTAACAATGGGTAAAATTTCCAAATATGTTTTTGCAATAATCCGTAAAATTTTCGAAAATTTTTTTTAGCGAATGACAAAATTTTCAATCCAATGTTAATCTAATGATAGATTTTTTTTCAAAAGATTACTATTCGATAAAATTTCGAGAAATTTCATAAAATGGAGAATGAAAAATTCGATAATGTGAAAAATTTAATTTTTAAACGTCAACAAATTGATGGAAAAATTTGATGAACACATTATAAAAAAAAGTCATTAACTTCTCATATCTAACTGGATATGATTATAAAAAAATAATAAAAATAAAAGAATAAATAATTTGTGAGGATAGGGCTGTCTGTTAAAATTTTCTTTGGTCTTTTTAATTGATTTATATTATTATTTTTATATATTATAAATTTTTTGTGAAGAAATAAATGATTCAGGTTTGTTTGAAGGCAATAAAATCTGCGAATAATACGACGAATCGAATTGTGCACACTACATATTGTCGCATATTTCTCTTTTGATCACTGAGCTGTGATACTGTGTATTGATGATTAACTAGCAGAACACCCTGTGCAAGTGCCGTTAGTTGTTTTTATGGGGTTTATTACTATTATTATTATTATAGTATTTTAGCAATGTTTTGTTACACTTCCAATTAAAGTACATTTTATCACTGATTTGAGTTGTTTTCATTTTATATATAATCAGACTTTACAAAACTTAATAACAAAAATCTGAAATAACAAATAACTTTTAAAACAACTAAAAGGCTGAACCAGGGGAAGTCTCTCCCCAATACACATTATTAAAGGTATCATCACTGAGAACGTCTTAAGGCTTTATCACACGGAGAAATTTTATCACACGGAGAAATATCGTCGTCACTTTCCGTCAGAAGAAAATGATGTCATCGTGACGTCACTTCAAAGTTTCACATGATTGGTTGAATTTCGCTTGCGGACAATATTTTCTTCACTATCGTCGGCATTTTCTAGGTAGTTAGAAAAAGTTGTCAATTATGAAAAACCTGCTTGACCGGTTCTGAGGATAGATATGGAAACTAGCTGACGGAAAGTGCGGATAATATTTCGCCGTATGATAAGGCCTTTACATGACGTTGACATACAATAGTTACGAACTATTATTTCCGTTGCATTCATCATTTTTACTGAATCTATCGTGTCATTTTTGGTCATTAATCGATTGGAATGGGTTTAATAGCACCCAAAAATTGAATTTGTGTTTTAGAAGCATTTTTCTCAGCCGATTGAAACCAAAATTTTATACAGTCACATTTATAGTCTCGAAATACCTTTGCCAAATTGGATGTATTTGTCATTGGGTTTTCGAGTTTCACGTTTATAAGTTTCGGAAATTACAAATAGACAGACAGTCAATTTCTTGTTCGATTTAAGAGAAAATTTGGAAGTTTTTAAGATTATAAATATTAATTATTTTTAAGGAATTTTATTCATCTAGCTCACATCCTTTTGTAATTATTGCATTAACTTTCATTCAAACAGACGGTCTTTTTCCAACCAGATACTCAAAATTTGATAGCAATCTACAAATTCTATATTAAGACCGTGACCGAATTTCATACTTCCAGCTAAAAGTATTTTTAAATTATCTTCTTCACAGACAGACGTAATTTTTAAAAAAATGTGCTTATCTGATTCAGATAGATCTGTAAGGCGAAAATTCATTAAGATCTCGAGTGTTATTTTTTAAAAAAAATATGATTACAATATTCTCTTTGTACAACAGAAAATAAAAAATTTCTAGATTAATCATCAATAGAATAATAACTTCCAGTAGAATAGTCGACTATTCTATCATTGGATGCAGAAATTCCGAAATGGTGCTGTGGACTTTTTTTTCCCTCCTTTGAATTAAATGTTTAAACGCTTTTCATTTGAAAGATTTCTCGATCCAAACCTTCCAATCTCATGTTGCGTATCATCATCAAATACCATTTCTCTAGCATAGATCTGCATTAGACCAAAACATCATTAGGAATGCTTTATCTGTTGCACTCGGCTGAGTTTAATTGCATTCTTGCAATGCCTTTTCCTCGAATCAGTTGGATGAATCCTTAACAGCAAAAAAAAAAAAAAAAAAAAAAAAAAAAGAACGAGATTTTAAGAATGTTGAACAATTTTTTTAAATCAGCTTTTTTAACCTTTTTATTTTATATTAGAAGGCCCACTAAATGATTGGATAAATGCATGAGAATGTACTCCTCACAATTTTCAAAACAGAATATGGTGGAATGAAAATAAATTAAACTTAAACAGTTTAGCCATTTGACTTTAAATAAAATAAACATTTACACTTTTTTACATTAAAAGGTACATCAAACGATCGGACATATTAACAAAACTGTTCTCCCAACAATTTTCAAAATGGGAAGTGATGGAATGAAAATAAACTAAACTAAAACAATTTGATTTTAAAATTTAGTTCCGGGGTATAATTTGAAAACGGTAAGGAGTACATTCTCCTACATTTATCCATTTATTTAGTGGACCTTCTAATATAAAATAAGAAAGTTTAAAAACGCTCATTTTTTTATTATTTTTTCACTATTTTTGAGATTTTTTAGGATTTTTTTTTTGTTGTTGTTGTTAAGGATTTATTTTTTTTTCTGTTTTCACAGAGTTTGGCAATTAAAAAAATATTTTTGTGGGTAATTTTTAACAATAGCCCCTCATTGCTGTAATGAAATTCAAACAAATTTCATCGTTTCATCAAATATTTCAAAGGTATTTGCTGTATTTAACGGCAACCAAAAGTGCCAGGAAAAACAATTTCTCCAAATTACAAAAAATATACTCAAGTGCATAAATATTTTCATATTAAATATTTGGATAAATGTAGATCCAATCGTGCGAATCAATCGCTGCCAACTGAAAGGATCAAATTGACGAAATATGTACTTCGCACTTTTTTGTTCACTGTTACAGCGTACAAGTACCTCTTCAAACATTTCGCGTCATTTTATCGTTGTTGAAAATTAAAAGAAAAATCTGCTTATATGTGAAATAAGAAAATAACATCACAGTAATGTGAATGAAGACGTTCTATCACAAAATAAACTAAGTGAACAATATATTTGTAATGGTGCCATGGTATTCGATTTCATTAGAAAAGCTCATTTGCGCAATAATAAACTGAACAAAAGTGATGATATTAAAATAACAAGTTTAAATAGCATGTAATCTGCTGTTTACTGAAACACTGAATATTGGACCGGAAAAATCAAGTTATAGATAAGATATCAACTTTCTGATTGCGCAATTTTTAAAAATCAGTATTTATTTTTAGTAGGTGCGAAAATTGCAAATTAGTTCAAATACTTTTTAAACAAAGTGAACTGACACTATATGTTGCTAGACAATAATACGATATTATAAAAATCTATAATTGTTAAAATAAACGCATTAAACTGAGAAAAATGTGGAATGCATGCTGGAAAAGGGATTGATTGCCAATCCACGGAAATCGCGGGATAAGCAGTTGGAAGTTTAAATTCAATTCAAATAAATAAAAACAATACTCCCAGACAAAGAAGTTGATCGATGAAATCGGTAACTAAGATCACATATATATGGAAAGAGAAAAATAGCATTTCACTCGAATACAAAAAAAAAAAGAGTGAATTGCAAAAGTTTTTAAAGAAAACATTCTAGTAGAAAAGGAAATTAAAAAAGAAATTTGTAGATATCTACAAAAAATGATCGATTGTATACCACTTATTTTGGCTGAATTATTGATCACATTATAATTAATTACACTATTAATGAATAAATATTAATGAATTATGAATTAATAACGCTATTAACGAATTAATAATTACACTATTAATGACATTATAACATGGAAGCATAAAAATAGTAAACGGATAAAGCTTTCTCGGTTGTTTTTTTTTGTTGTTGTTTGTGGTGTTGTTGCTGTTAAGTAATTGTTTCTAGTTCACTTAAAAATAAGGTTCAAGGGCTGAAAAATGTTAGAGATCTACGGTTTTATGGAATCTGGCCCGAAATTATAAAATATAAAGGCGCAATATCTTATCAACCTATCATTAGAGGTTTTTCCGACTACAACGACTAAACTAACGAGGATCATGAGACTTATAGGGAGCCACAGACAAGTTCATTATTATTTGCCTGATTTGCAAATACATAATTTAAAATATGCATAATTTTCTTTAAATAAAAAATAATAGGATATTGTTAACACTTTGTCAAATATAAAGAATCAGATCCTTACCTTTTTATTACGTTATTTTTTAGAACATATTTATAAATATCTATCGTTTGCTTAGATAATTTGTAGCGTACTTGGCCATCAATCATAATAAATAAATAATATATTTTCGCAAAGTTAACGAAAAAGAAAAATTCTCATATATATCATTAATATATTGATAAAATTTAAAATGTATCAATTTAATAAATTAAATTTCTGGTTTATTGAAAAGGAATTTCCTAATGTATACTGCTTATAGTTTCAAAAAACTTAATTCCAGCCAATGATAACAATATTTTTTAAAAATATTTAGCAGGGGTTGTAGAGTCCCCATCTAAGCCTTTGGTCTGCTTGGAAGTGCATACTGTATTACTTATTACTTGTAATATATGTAAAATTTAAGCGTATTAATAATTGCTTAGCGATATGAGAAGAAAAATTGTTCTGGAAACAACGAATTTTATTTAAGATCAGGTCATTTTTCCAGCTTCATTCTTATATTCTTAATTTCTTATTTAGTAAATATTTTCTATTGTTTAATTAAGTAGTTTTACTGTTTTTATTGCTGCAAAATATACATTTGCAATAATAAAAACGACCCATAAGAGTTACCTAATCTTGAACAATATTTCTCGTAATTAAAATGACTGTAAATTCTTAAAAAGAGATGCGAAACAAGCTTTTAATGCTTAGAAAAGGAGCAATATAACAAAATAAGGTATTACAAAATTAATGATTTTCTATTTCTTCATGACTGTATGAAAAATTGTCATAAGATTTGATAATGTGATTGATTCATTTTTATATTCAAAATATCACCCATATTTCAAACATTCCTGATCAAAACCAGTGGAAGCGATATCCCCAAGACTATCTCACATATTCTAATAAACTAATCTTGCCAGAGAACATATTATATGGCATTGACGTTCCATAATTAGAAAATATGGTAAAATCCTATTTTAGCCCATCTCTGGCGACTTTTTCAAAATCTCGCCAAATCGAAAGTATTTGAATTAAAAGGTTAAGAAAAAAGAATTCTTACCTTTCGCCAAAAAATTCTTATTATTCGCCAAAGATGGGCTAAAATAAGATCGACCCGAAAAAATTAACTTTTGACTTGAATTTAACATTTTTACTGAGCTCTCTTATCATTGGTTAAGTATTGGAAAATTACTTGGTGAATAGTTCCTGGCATGTATTTAATAGTATACTAAAATCAAATTTGTATTTTAGAAACGTTTTTCTCAATCAGTTGAAACAAAAATTTCACAGAACTGCACATATAGTCATAAAACTCCTTGCCAAATTTCATAGATTTGAGTCATTGAATTTCTTACTTATTGCATTCATATGTTTCTTAAATTACAAACCGATGGACAATTAACTCGTACGTGGATCTGGCTCAAAATTTGACAGGTGTCTACCCTAGAGATGTTAAATATGTATGCCGAAATTTATATATCCAGCTCTGCTCATTTTGTAATTATTTTGTTCACATATAACCGGACTTCCTTTGAACTGATTTCACTCAAAATTTGATAGAAATCTGCAGATTTGGTGTAAGGACAGCATATCAAATTTCAGCCAACTAGATCAAAATGTTTTAGAGTTATCTTTGACAAGGATAGATAAATATTTTCGAAAAATATGTTCGAATTCAGGGAGGTCGAAATTTGGAGATTCGTCAAAATAACAATTTCGAACATTTTGACTTTCTGTAATTTCTCTGTACTACCTACGCCATAAAGTAAAAGTCGTTTGTAGTTTGGTTTTTGCTAAGTTTACGAAGAACAAAAAAATCTTTTTTTTTTAAATTATCAAACTATTATTTTTATTCGTATAGCGAAAGCTATTTCTAAAATCAAAATTTTTCTCCTCACATGTAATTAGAATATTAATGGCAACCCGTCGAACGGCAACTAATTAATTTGTAAGACAAAAAAAATAATAATTGTCATTCATTATTTCATAAAAGTTTCAATGCACATTTTAAACATTTTAGTAATTACAAAACGATTATCTACCATTAAGCAATATCATTATCTTCGAAATTTGCAGTTAAGAATTGTATTTATTTTCATAAACTCATTATCATTTACTGGATAAGAGAACCAATCAAACTTGTAATTGGCATTTCTGGGAACTGTTTATCATAACAAATTTCATCACCATAGTCAGGAGTTTTCGAAAGTCTCACGGAAAACTGACCTTCGTTCTGCATCGGTGGCAAGAACAAGGAATTGTCGCAGTCAGGAAAGATCCTCTTTGTCTCCAAACGCGAGGTCATTCTTTTCACGTGATTGGCGTGACATATTTAGAGGACATATCTAAAAATTGTCGTGAATTTCTAAAAATCTAGTTGTTCGCAGAGTCTAGGGAATCCTATTGAAGGTGTCCTAAATTTGAGAGGATTTTAATGAATGAAATATGCCCCAAATGTGTTCTCACCTTTTACAATTTTGCCACACTTTTGTTATTATTGTGCACATCTATTCGGTATTGCAAAACGTTTATCTTTTTGTCGTTTAGAACACAATTCGTTTCTCTACCGATGATATTCAGAGCATTTTTATCTAACTAGCTTATTTATGCAAACAATTTATACATCCCCACCTGTTTGTAAAATTATTCCTCGGGCCGCATTAAAATATAACAGCAGTATGAAGGCTTATTTGTTTCATTAAGGAAGTATCTACTATGTGAATTAACAGAGTGATTTTAGGTACTTTTCCACTATCCGCGTGTAAATGTTGCTAATGTGAAACGTAAACTAGCCAAGTAGCCAAGATAAGCGGATGACAAATGTAAGATATTTGGCGGAATTCTAAATTATTTGACCATTTCTCTCTGCGCCCGGCTAACGGAAAAGTAGCCGATTATTTGATGCAACGAAAAAATCCCCAAAAAGTCGCCAAATAATCGTTAGTCAAAAAGAGAAAAAGTCGCCAAAAAATGCAAAAATAGGTCTTTTCCGTTCAAATTCGTTAAATTCACGCTGTTCATTTGGCAATTTCGTTAGCGTTTTGTTCACATTGGCGGCATTTGTTTTGATATTCGTTTCGCTTGGCAACTTGACTCCCCTTTGGTGACATTTTACACCTGTATAACGAAAAAGTGCTTAATTTTTTTATATCTAAATCACGGCAAGAAGCGGATTATAAAATTTAACGAGAATATGCCCTTTAACAATACAATTGAGACAAATTATGAAAAATATTTCAACTTAGTTTAGTTTAGTTCAACTTAGTTCGTTCGTTTTGAAGTTCCCAAAAGACCATTTTAGAATGTTCCTCGAAAATTTGAATTTTTGACAAAATGAAAAATCGGTATTTTTTTTTCTCCCAAAAATTAATCCTCCAGGGATTTATTTATTGTGTTCGAAACCCAAAATATTTCTTTTCAGAATATTTTTTTAAAATTATAACTACATATGATATATATTCTTAACATGCTAATTATATGATTTATAATCTTTAAGCATGAAAATTGTATATGTCATAATACTATCGAAGAGGTTATCTATAGGTATAATAACTTAGGTGGATAAAATTTAGTATATAAATCTAACGCCAAAGTGTAGATGGTTATCAAATTTGGAAATGAATTCATCAATAAGACTACTCTGTCTATTCTATCTATTTGTCTATTTCTATCTATTCTCTGTCTCTTGTCTATTCTTTTCCTCAAGCATGTAAATATGATAGCTCAAAAATGCAATAACTGAAATATTTGAAATTTAGTATAGGATTTTGCCCATGTTTGATAGTTGTTTTGAAGTTCATTGCCAAATTTTTGTTTCACTCAATGATAATAGGGTACTTAATACAGACGCAACGAAAAGGTCTCCAATTCTTCGTTAGTGGGAAAAAGTAAAAAAAAATCGCTAAAGAATGCAAAGTTAAGTCAAATTCAACGTTCAAATTCAGAAATTTTTGTTAAAAAAATTAGCTTTTCAAAATTTTTTTATTATAAAGTTGTTTAAAATATGTAAATACCCTCTCTATAACATTCATGCCATATGCATTATAAAACACGAAACATTTCTGCGTTCCGTAGATTGTTATCCATGACAAAGATACGAAATTAAAATTGGAATATATCATTCAATTGTATAGCTGAGAAAAATTAGGAATTAAACAAGAGATTTAAATTTAGATTAAATTAAGATTAAAGTACATTTTGAAATTAGTCAAAGCCTATATTGAATAAGATGTAATAATAAATTTTAACAGAATGAAAAACCGGAGTTGTATATGAGTCAGTATATTTTGACCTACTCGATTTAATATGCTTGAATTTTAAAATAATATTTGAAATATTCATAGTTAAAATCAGAGGGAGTGGTCTTTCCAAAACTTTCTCCCATACTCTCTAATAAACTTATCATGACAGATAACGCCTTGCGTGGATTTGACGTTACGAATTATTGACTTTTGGGCCGAATTTAGCATTTTGTACTGGTTTACTACGTTATCCTACGTTATTTGGAGATTCGTCACTGGCATGCGGTTAATAGTACTTGAAAATCGTATTTGAGTTTTAGACACGTTTTCCCCAAACGATTGAGGCACAATTTGACACAAATCTACACTTGTGGTTCCAAGATAGCATACTGCTTTTGATATATTTGTTATTATGTTTAGATCTTTCTAAAAATACTCATTGACAGATGGACAACTCTTTCTTGGATTTGGCTTTAAATTTAATAAGAGTATATACAAGAGATGTTAAATATGTCTATTATCTATTTAGCGCTCTTCGTTTTGTAATTACCGGATTAACTTATATTTAAACAGGTGAACAGCCTTTCTCTGAATGAATTTTGTTCAAAATTTCACAGAAATTTACAAACTCGTTGGAAAGAATCATATACCGAATTTCACTCATCTAACTTGGAGCGTTTTGAGTTATCTTTGTCGCAAACAGAAATACAGACATTTCATAAAAAGGTGTTTTACGAATTCGAGGAATTTAAAACGTGGAGATTGGTCAAAATCATGAGTTTGAGCTGTTTTGACGATTAGAGACTTTTCGAGATTCCTTATTCGAGAAACCAAAAAATATAAATTTTTACTTGTTACTTATACATTTTTTTGATGAAAATAATAATAAAAAAATCCCAAAGTGGAGAACACTATTAAAAAAAGATAATAAAAAATTGGAAAATGATTTCAGCTCGATTTTTTTAGATTAATGTTATTATCGAAGTTATGCAATGGCTATTTAGATGAGAAGAGAAACGCATCCTCTTCTACTTTTGGCCCATGATAGATTCGAATTGTTCCAAATACCCAGGCATAACAAATTTTAATGAGAAAAATGTTCTGAAAAAGATTTTTTTTATAGAGATGGCTATTTTTATGTTCTAAAAAAAGTTTTTTTTTTCTTTCATAAAGTTGGATATTTTTAATCCATTTCTAAAAAAAAGTTCTTTTTATAGAAATGGACATTTTTAACTCTTTTTTTTAATTAAAAAAACACTTTCTCCTCTAATTTGCCCATAAAGTTGTAACTGTAAAATGCATTACTATTGCTCAAAATCGAAGAAAGCATGTTGAAAAAACTTTTATTTATATGATTTTACAATAATATCTGGTGTCTATCTTCATACTTATTTGTACTCTCTCGAATGCGTACTATACATAAAATATAGTAATTATTAATACGATTTTAAACTCGAGATTTTCTAGATTCTACACTCCTCGAGTTTGACGAACACATTTTTGTAAAATGTTCATCTGTCCATCTGTGATAAATTCGAAAACGTTTTGAGCTAGACTGGTCTTTTCACCAAAAGTGTCAAATCTCGAGTAAAATTCGTTCAAAAGGAATACACTGCCGGTTGTCCGAATTTGTAAAAAGGAATTTGAATATATAAATGTTCGAATATGGGAAATGTGTTCAAAAATTTAAATATACCAAATTAGGTATGGGGTTTTGTAACAAACATAATTTTATGTCACATTTTTTCCCCCGTTGATTGAGAAAACCCCTATAAAGCGAAAATTCGATTTTCAGTTGCTGTTAACCGCATGCCAGGGTTTAATATCCAAGTGCTTTACTGAATATATGTGCTCATATATTCAGTAAAACTTCCAAATTCACTCCAAATAATAATATTTTTTAATTATTGAACACCAAATCCATGCTAAGCGTTCTCTGATATGACAAATTTATAATGAGTATGCGAGAAAATTGTGGGGAGACCACTCTCACTGACTTCTATATTGAATGTTAACCAGGATAAAGAAAAGAACGTTCTCAGTAGTTTCTTTAACTCAAAAAGTTATTGACAAATACAATGAGATAGACAAAATAAAATAGAAGTATCTTTTATTTATTCATTTGTGTTACCATGATGAATTTATTCAAATAACTTAATTTAATTATGCGTAACAAACTTACTTAATTTGCTTGTTTGTCACTAGCAGGCGAATGCAATTAAAATCCAAATTAAGCACATTTTATTTACTTTGAAGCATAGGGATTACCACTCTAGTTTTTTTATGCTGTTCTTTAAAACGAAATAAATCTTTACACCGTTCTCTTGTCAAGTCCTATCATTAATTACTCTTCGCTGTTGCTGTGCTCTGCAATTGTAAACAGCAAAGCGTTAATAGAAGGAGTGGGTAATTTTCCGTTGTTGGGTGAAAGATGTTACCAATACAAGCCAAGTCGACAAACGAAGCGAATGACAAAACAAAATGTCGCCAAGTCTAACTACGAGAAAATTGAGGTAATTTTGCGGTTTTTTTTTGGCGACTTTTCACTATTTCGGACTAACTACTATCTGGTAATTTTTTCGTTGAGCCCCTATAACGTAAAAGTACCAACGACTGTATTTCACATAATGGTCGATGTTTTCAACAATGTTCCGAAAACAAAGTGGTTTATTAAATCTTCCTAGAAGAATAAAATATTCTTCTTATTCCAGAAAATCAAAAGCATGATAAATATTTATGAAATATGTGAAAGAAACTGTTTTATCAAATTTGATTAGATTAGCTGGTTTAGATACTATTTCGTCAACATCCGATTTAGGCCATAGAGGCTTGTATATGCAAACAAAGTTGTATTTGATAGTCATTTAGCTAAGCCATATTATTGACTCTCAGTCCCGCCCAAAAGCAAATGGAAATGAATACTGAATGACCTGACCACCGCTACAGCAACATTAGTTCTGTCAACATTAGAACTGTGGTTAAGTCTTAGAGGTCTTAGAGTCCATAGCGCAACCCTCCCCGTAGGAAATACATCCCGCCATCGACGCGAGAAGACAATACCCCCACCTTTATTGTATTCTGGTGGTTGGCGAAATCCAACCACCAGACCGGAAGCATCTCATCCTCTATTAAGAGGACCCCCGGGGTTCCAGTAAAGGCCTTATCACACGGTAAAATATCTTCGGCACTTTCCGTCAGCAAATGACAAGGAAAGTAACGTCACTTCAAAGTTTTACATGATTAGTTGAATTTCGTTTGCGGACAATATTTCCGCCAAGATTTTCGAGCTGGTTCGAAAAAGATCTCGGTTATGAAACTTGCTTGACCAGTTTTTGAGAGTAGAAACGGAAAAGTGCTGGAGAAATTTCACCATGTAATAAGGCCTTAAGTAAGTTAGTTAAAAAGAACTAACTGAATTTGCAAATTTCAGTTAGTTCAAAAAGGATTAGGTATCATATAATTTTAAACGATAAATTCTTATATACATATCTAATAAAATGGATCAAATTTTATATTTTAATAAGTTTTTGCTTTTTATGTTTATCTATATCTCAATTCTACACATTCACTGAAAAAATACCCCATTATAACTTAATATTGACATGTTGACTATATATGAGCACATGTATGACTATATATGAGAACATGTATGACTATATATGA
>JAPMOQ010037557.1:760947-773085 GCA_026543055.1 Argiope trifasciata | reverse complement strand
GAGCACATGTATGACTATATATGAGAACATGTATGATTATATATGAGAACATGTATGACTATGTATGAGCACATGTATGACTATATATGAGCACATGTATGACTATATATGAGCTGCATGTGTGTATCAGAAATGGAGAAGTGGTTACGGCTCCTGAGTCTCATGCATGTTCCTCATACTGGATATTTCGTTTGCAATTCAAGACTTCGCTTATAACTTTAAACAATACAATAGGATTTTATTTACAATTTTATAATACATAAGTAAATGAAATGAAAAAAATAAAACACGCCGCGAAAAGTTTGGTCTTCCAATCTTCCAGAAATGACATTTTTTTAAAAATCAAATCCATACGAAAATTATTTATTATTTTGCAACATATGTTTGCTGAAATTTAATTTTAGGCTTCTGAGTAAAAGCTGGGTTCAGCGACGTCACCGAGAATTAGAATTGCTGCATTAACCTTAAATGCAAATTAAAAGTTTCGGTTAATTGCAGCTGATAATTCATCCAAATTAATTACTTTTTCAATTAACTTATCCATGCCTTATGAACAACATCCTCTAAAGCCGAATAGGCGTTTTCGTGCTTATTATTTACTCTTCGAAAAACAATGAGAGCTCAATTCGAATTCAGCGGGTGTTGACGGGATCTAACGGCCGAGGCGCCTCTCATCATGTTTTTCACGCCCCTCCCGTGTTGCCCGGAAGTGAAGACAATACAGGTGGCCCCCGGTGATGAATGAAGATGCTCCCCATACACCACGTTTAATTGGAAGGGCAGATGCCCCCCATTCCTTTGGCAGATGATTCCGTTATGTGGCTGCCTCGCTTATAACAGGTGGTTGGCCCGTCTAATCTGGATCGAAATCTATGATAGTATCTCCATCAAACGCCATGATTTTCAAGATTTCATTAAGGTAAGTAGTGTTCAGTTAGTATTGCAAAGCTATTTAATGTGAATGTTGGAATGTCATTGGGGGTACTAGGAATTGAAATTCTTCACATGCAAGGAGTTTTAGCCTACCGCTAAAATTCCGTTATTTCTCTCGCTGTCCCTACAGAAGAATTTAAAGTTCGAGTCTACATGCGACATTTTTCTTTTAGGTCTTTATTTTTTCAATTAGATTTCCAATGTAATGTAATCATGGATTTAATATCAAAAAATTGAAATTAAGAAAAGGAAATTTGAGAATAGATAGATTGTTTATTATTGTTGAAATGCAAATGCAATATTTTTTAAAAAAAAGAAGAAAAAAAACCTGAAAAACTCAACAAGAGTAATAAATATAATTTTATATATGGTCTTGATTCGAATATTGTAGATTAATTTTGATATCAACGGAAAATGAAATTTGAAATAAATATCGATCTTCGGCTTGTCATTATTATTATGAATCATTATATAAGATGAGCAGCATTTTTAGACACAGCATTGTCCCGCTCATTTTATAACTGCAACCTCCATTCCTTCCATTGAAACTTTATACAAAGTAAAAAAAAATGAATTGCAATTAAACTTAAATAATAATATATAAAACTTTTTTATTTAAGGGACATTGATTAATAGCCTGATTGACTCATCGAATTAATTTTCAATTTTGTAATATCAACCAACTTTTCAGCAAATTTATTTTTTTTCAAACCAAAATCATGCATTATAATAAACATGAAGAAATTATTTGAAAAATATAAACAGTAGAGATTCATAAAAAAAGTGTAAAATTCTTTTAATTATATTTCAAGTTATAGACAAAAAGAAAGTGCAACGAATGCTGCAAATGAAGCTAAATATTTAAGTCCTTACATTTACTGGTTTAAAGATGTTTCGCAGTATATTTTTCTAAAAACAATATGAGATGCTCATTATTTGATCCAGATTGAATTTAAGTTAAATTACAATAATTGTATATTATTTAGTTCAGTAGGAATTAATGTTTAAGCAAATTATAGCAAATAAATGAATTATAATTTTCCTGTAGCATTTCGTGAGCACAATTGCTAATCTTGTATTACTTTCAAGTTGACTGTTTACTTCATTACATGACCTGTTTATAGTTTGAAGTTCATCATTAATATTTTTTTACTTCTCTACAACCTCTCTGCTTGAAAATTGAAAAGCCTCCCAAAAATATCTTTTCAATTATTTTAAAAAAAATATTACCATAACTTCCCTCCTAGTATTTCAAAAAGCTTTTTTTTTTTTTTGGCTTTCTCAAATATTTAGAATTTTTATTTTATTTTTTCTTTTTCAAATTGAACTTATAAATGAATTATAGTTTTTCTGTAGCATTTCGTGAACACAATTGCTAATCATGTATTACTTTCAAGTTGACTGTTTACTTCATTACATGATCTGTTTGTAATTTGGACTTCATTTTCAATATTTTTTTTCAATTCTCTATTACCTCTGTGCTTGAAAATTGAAAAGCATCCCAAAAATACCTTTTCAATTAGTTTTCAAAAATATTCCCATAACTTCCTCCCTTGTATTTCAAAAAGCTTTTTTTGCTTTTTCAAATATTTGGATTTTTTTTTTCTTTCTTTTCCAAATTGAACTTTGTTCCATTCTATGATTCACCACAAAAAAACACGCACCCAAATTTGCCAATGCAACGATTCGAATCCAAATCCTTTGACAATATTTTCGCAAAAAACAGGAAGAATTTGAACAATGCCCATTCGCTCACTGAAGAAACATAATGGCTAAGTAGGAACAGCATTAGAATAAAATGGGCCTTTTACGAGTGGCCGGACAATGTACAAAAGGAAGATCCAGCCTCATTGTTTGGCAATGCGCGAAACGGATTGCGCATTGACCACACAGGAATTTGGTCAACAAAAGCTCGCGGAAGTCTTTCACTGAATGCTTTCCTAATGGACGTCGAACATTTAGGAGAACAATGCGTTTGCGTGCGGAAAGAGAAGGTTTTACATCCATGTGAGCAAAGAAATTCTATTATTGTTTGCTAATGTCGTTAAGAATAATTATTCATCTGATTTGGATTCAAGGTCATTAATTTTTGACAGATGTTACAAATTGAACAGAAATATCGAAAAATAAGAAGGGCCAATAACTAATAATTTGTCTCTATAGCAACATGCTGTAGTTAAAACAAATTGGAATATTGTATATTAATAAATGCGTATTGTCATCACTTTTCACTTTAATTTTGGCGTGTTTTGCATACTCAAATACATGCAACTGATTAAAGAATTATGGACATATTTCCTTTGGACGATTAAATCTAGTATATAACAATGGTCTACAATTTTAATATTAAAACTAAGTATAAAAATTTCCTTTTTACTTTCTTGTATCTGAAGTACAGAAAAAACATGGTTACCATAAAAAAATTCGAATCCAAAATTATGAGGAATCTCCATATTTCAGAATTCTTTGAAACTTAAAGACATATTTATGTGTGTCAGCCCATTCTATCTTTGAGCTAGAAGGCTGAAATTTGATAAATAGAGATTATTACAAAAAGGGTGAATTTGTAACCGATTTCGAACAAAATACATTCAAGGCAGCTCCGTGTATAGTTGTTCAAAGCAACTCTATAAATACAAAAAGGCGAAAAACTAGATAAATAAAATTTGTTATTCAATTTCCTACTTATAATCTAGAATATAAGTATTAGTACTTATAATCTAGAATACTTATAACTAGAATATGCGTGAAAAAGTTTGAACCAGATCTATATTGTTATTGTTTCTAATAGCACTTGTCGTAGACAAGCCCGCTGTCGAAGTTAGTGATTTTAAGCCGAGAAAGTGTCTCTTGTTTTAGTAGTGCCATCTAGGGCCAAGAGTACGTCTTAGCTACTCACACATCACATTCGCTTGCACAACCCCCTTTTTAGGTGATGAGCACATTTTCTGTTCTCACAGATAGAACAGATGAAGAATAGCCATGCTCGAACCGGGAATCGAGTTTATGAAGCCCAAATAAAGGAGAAGACGCGCTACCCCTATTCCAGGATGCCGGCACCAAATCTATAAAGCCTTTGATGGTCTGTTGGCTACACTTTCACGTGAAAGAGTAAACGTTATCACTTAAAACAACGAAATTTGTTTCCTATGAAGCGCAGTTTAGTCAAACATGGCTCTTGCTCCAATAAACTACATACATACATACATTGTTTCCTATGAATACAGCTGTAGTTTAATGTGTCAAATTTCGAGGTCAATCAGCCCCCCCCCCCAAAAAAAAGAGGTCCATAATACATATTCTTGGGATAGATTCATTGCAAATGCTAGATTCACACATAATATCTATATTTCGTAACAATCAATACTTTGCATTCTCTATTAGCCTTTCTTTGCATTTTCTTTTCGCGGTTTTATTCAAGGTCCTTAATTTTATGAGGAGGAAGGAAAATAAGAGCCTAACTTAATAGATAACTCTTATATTAACTCATATACTCTTATCTATCTATCTATCTATCTTAACTCTTATGTTTGAGAAAGTTTTGGTGGGATCATTCACCTTACGTAACTCTAACAGAGCGTTGACAAACACACGTATCAACAGAGCCATAGCAAGGGGCATTTTAGCTAATTTATGCCAAATGGACTAAAATAATTTTTATCGTAATAAAATGGTCTAACGAAAATGCTTAGTTACTAATAAAATATCTAAGGATAAAAATCACATGTTCTTTAATTCATATCTTAGAATTTTGAAAACTGGCTCCTTTTTAAAATTCGATTTAGTGAGTCAGTTTTACTGAGCTTTATCGTATGCATGATAAATTGTAATGATTATAATTTTTTTTTCTTATTCTGTCTATTTATCTATACATAGTATAAAATGATGTCTCCTGAAGGCCTCTATATGTTGGAACCAGTAAAATTCGAGAAATAGTTGACGGATATTGGTTATATTTATGCCATTTTGTAAAGCATTTATTTGGGAAAGTTTTAGTAGACTAAAGTCATACCAAAATAAAAAAGGAGTTTTATAATTGAGATTTTAATTATTCCGCGCACACGTGAAAACCACAAAGTGCGCATGTGCAAATAACAACAGTTGTGGTATGCATATGCGATACATTTCTTTGTTTACGAGTGATTTTTTAAAGCGATTCAAATCTCATTATGCCCAAAAGTAGGAAATCCAATCTTGTCTCGAACACATTAAATGCCAAAAAGCTTCGTTTCTTGTGGAGGAAGGAAAATGAAGTTAACGAATAGAATAGAAATAATGTCCACACTTAAGGAAGCAGAGTCTTCTGTTGAGCGAAATAATAGCCTTTCTTTAAATCGCATTGCGATTGAATTGCGGCGACAGAATGAATAGCATGAGAAGCGAAATGACCGCCTGTTTGCAGCAGAGAGAAAGACATTTAAATATGAGACAGAAGAGGACAAGCGAAAAAACAAAACTAAATTTTGAAACAGCTTCCCTATTGTATATTTTTAGTGGATTGTTTTGTCTACGGACATATCATTTTTACCTTTTTAACAGTCTAAATATTCTTGAATGAATGATAAAAAAGTGGTTTTTGTAGCTATTTTTGACAATTTCTAAACATATTTTTAGGTTTGTTTCATGTTGCATAACATGCCCATGTCATATCGGGGGGAGGCTAGATTTGATTTTAAAGCCAATTTTCCTTCTTGGATGCCATGCCACGGACAACGGTTACGGCTAGTTTAATATAAAACACAGTAAGAAATACAATCTTTCTTACACAGCTTTCAAGAGAGAAACAAATAAAATGATTAAATATTTGAGATATTATTAAAAGATTAATAATATAATATATAAAAGGTTAAGTTTTAAGTTAAGAAATATTTTCAAAATAACAAAAATAATAAATTTGTACTTATTTTTTCACAGCTAAGAGAAAAAAAAATTCGCTTAAATTTTAATGTAGGGCTAACAGAAAAAAAGCCGTCAATTTTAATTAAAATAATTACTTAAACATCAAAATATTATTTTATTATTCGATATGACATTTTAAAAAATGTCATATTGAAGTACACATTTCCTTTCTCTTTAACTATAAATATGCCAAATATGGTATCTTTAGATCAAACGATCTGGCCTGTAAAAGCAACAAATATATAATCTCCTTTATTATTAGAAAAGATAGGGATAAATGATGATAACAATTTGTACTATATAGATCAGCTTCATCAGAATATTCTTTCAAGATGATTCAAGAGGATATTAATATGTATTTTAAAGAGCATTCAAGTAAGAAAATAAATTGTTATATATATATTAAATTTTTAACAAGAATTGTTACTAAAAATACATTTGTTTATTTTAGCTACTTTTTTAAATTTTAAATTCTCTACTTTCATATTAAAGAGAGATGAATTCAATATCTCCTCAAATTCTCAATCAGATAGCATTATTAATAAGTAATCGAAATTAAAGTAATGCATTATTTGATAGTTAATTAAATGAAACAGTTAACTCTTAGTTAAATTCTGAAAATATTATTGTTAATATCAATAACATATAATTTTACAAAATTTCAAATGTCTAGTACATCAAGAAATTTTCAAAATTCCAAATTAATCAAATGAAAAAAAAAGTCAAAATAAAGAAAAATTACACATATAAAAGCAATATTATTTTCAAAGCAAACATTTGTTACGAACCGAGTGTTGTTTTCCAAATAAAGATTTGTAATGACACTCTATTACCTGATCTACACACTAGTTGAACACAAAGAACACTGACAAAGCTCGTGTTTAAAAATGGATCTCATGTGTTTTCTGACATAAAAAGTCTGCAATCAACAACCATCTACAATATGTTCTTTATAAATTTAGAAAGAAAATCCTATTAAAGTTTGACAACTTCAAAAACAAAAAGCACAAATAAGCAAAATGCTTCAGAAATTGCACCTAAATGATGTTTATGCATGAATTGTGTAATATTGTTGATTGAAACACCAACAACTGAAGAAATAAAACACCGAACACAATGCATCCATGCTCTTTTATTCTCAAATACAACCACCAGCAGGTATTCACAGGTTTTCGCGAAATCCGACCCAGTGTCCAAACACCGCAGGGGGTTCTTCAAATATTGCCTTCCCCTTCCACCCCTCTGGATGACAGGTCGTTATTCACTCTTTCTTCCCACAGGAGGGGGGTCTGCAAGGAAGGGGGGGGTGAAGCTAGAACATTAAAAGTTGAGGCAACTTTTTCATTTTGTTTTTGGACGGGGGCGACCAGTGACTTTTTGCGCGACTGACTCACAAACTACGTGGGAGGGTGTCGCGTAGGGATGAATGGTTTCGCTTGATGGTGGAGAATCATCCCATAAAATCGTCTGCGATGCAAGTTTTGGATGAATTTGATGTCAAAGGGGATGTTAAGTTACGAGGGATTTGTTCGTAAAGTTCAATAAATTAGCCGTAATGCGCTACGAAGCTGGTGTAAGAGTTTTCAGTTGAAAGTCTGAGATTAAGTCAAGCTAAGCGGTTTAAAACATGATTTTTTTAAAGCTTTTTACGCCCTCTAAAATTTTTACAATTCCTTATGGACAAAATTTTATTTATATATAATCTATTTGTCAAAAATAACTGAAAGGGAAAAAAGGAGGGGGGGGGGGGGCTCAAGTGATATTATAAATAAAATTTATATTATTTATTTTTTTAAAATTATATTTAGTTAAGTCAAGCTAAACAGTTTGAAAAAAAAAAGGATTTTTTTTGCGCTTCGAAAAATTTCTACAACTGCTTTATGAACAAGAATTTTCTTTTTTAATTTTTTATGTTGGTGAACATATATTTGATTAATAATAATAATTAAAAAACGGTTCCTCAAGTGATGTAATGAATAATAATAGGGGAAATTTAGACAATTTAAAACAGGATTATTTTAAAGTTTTTTGTACTCTCAATAATTTTTACAAATTCTTTATGGACAAGATTTTTCTTTTCTTCCTTTTTTTATATTGCAAGTTGAAAAAGAAAATAATGATGAAAAAGGATGGATGCACAAGTGCTGTTATGCATAATAAAGGGGAAATTTGGCAAGATAAACACCTTAAAGCAGGAATTTTTAAAGCTAAAGCTCTCTAAAATTTTTACAATTCTTATAAGAACAAGATTTTTCTTTTTTTCATTTTTGATATCAGCAAAAGAAAGAAAAAGAACAAGAAAGGGCTATTATGAATAATAATAAGAAAAATTTAGCTGGACAATGCATTATTCTAATAAATGTAAAAAATAATTATGAAGCCGTCATTTTTTAGCCGTATAATGCTTATAGACTGGCATATTATCTTTAAATTGCAGCCAGACTATATGCCAAATCGTTGAAAATTGGATAGAAATCTACAAATATGGTAGAATGTTTATGTGCTAAGCTCAAAATGTTTTTTCAGTTGTCTTGTACACGGATAGACAGACAGACATAATTTAAAAGAGTGTATTCTTTGATTCAGACTGATCTGAAAAGTAGAGAATCATCTATATCTAGAGTTCGAACCTTTTCTCTTTCTTTTAATATAAGAGAAAGTAAAATTATCTATGGAATAATTGGATTAATGTGCTCCATTCGACAAATCATTCCTGTCATAAATAATTATTAAGTCATGTACAAACTAAAAAAAGAATTCTAAGCAAAACAGATTATAAATACTTTATCAGATATTTCCTACTTTTAAGGACAATTATGCCACGGATTTATTTCGTAAACAGAATCACGTCTGCAACGGAAAAATAATATGCTGCTTCTTAGCATGACTTCCTTTTAATTGTTGATGTATTTCAGGATTCAAATTTTCTAATCATTTCCTTAATTTTATACAAACACAGAAAATATGACCATTAACAATATAATGAACAATTTTCTGCATGGTTTTCAATTCTATAATAAACCTTAATAAAGCAATCTTAAGATTAACCCTTCACTCTCTCACTAAGCCTTATTTTCGAGTGTTTTAAAGTTTTGACAGGAACTCATATAATGAAGGGTGAAAAAAAACATTTTATTATTCTCTTCAAATGTGAAATCTTTTGAAATAAATTTTTTGATAATTCTAATCCGAATTATAAAATGACAACAACAACAAAAAAAAAGATTTTTTTTTTTATTAAGTGAAACTTTGAAATCTTTACAATAATTGATTCTTATTTTCACTTAAAAAATTCATATCTCCTCATCTTGTATCGAATTTGTTCTCCATATATCTGCACAGTAAGGATTGCTGAAAAACTTATGAACCATACTGAAGTAAGATGGTTTAATCATACTGAAGAGATGCGGATTATTGTTATCAAAAGAAATGTCAACATCTCTACCTCCGTTGAAGACATAAAAAAAGATTTAAAAAAATGAATAAATTCATACCTATTTATTTTGGATAGAGTTTGTTTTTCTTATGTGTAGGCTGAAATTATCGCTCGATTCTTGTTGTCAAGATTAATCCCAAAATAATCATATCCTTGCTTATTCAAAAAATTGCTATCGCATTCCTTTTTTGTACTAAAACTATTATGTAGAAATCTATAATGGAAGAATCGATTGAAGTCTTATAAAATGTGTATTTTGAAATCCTATTAGATATAATGAGGATCAAGAAGTCTGGAATTCATCAGACTTCAAATTTTTCAAAGATTTGCATCATATTCCGATTCTGAACTAAGATAACTGATGAAATTAGTATTTTTCTGACAACCATAGAAAATTATTCTAAAAGATCTGACGGTAACTTTATAAATTATAATTAAACATCAAATTATACTCACACACACACATGTATGTGTGTGTCTGTGTGTGTGCGTGTCTGTCTGTATGCGTGTGTGTGTGTGTGTCTATGTGCGTGTATGTGTGTGTGTGTCTGTCTGTGCATGTGGGTGTGTGTCTGTCTGTCTGTCTGTGCATTTGTGTGCGAGTGTGTGTGTGAAGGAACAAAATTTGAACCAAGGCATCAAAATAGAAACCTGTACTGAAGGAATCGATGTTAACTGTAATTCCCAAATGATAATCAAACTGATGATGAAGAATTGCAAAATACTTAGAATGGAGTAAAATACTCTATATAAAGACCTCAAAAATGCATTCCATCCCATTCCAATTCTGGACCGATACTTAGAATGATGTAAAACACTCTATATAATGACCTCAAAAAAACATTCCATCGCATTCCAATTCTGCACCGATACTTAGAATGAAGTAAAATACTCTATATAAAGACCTCAAAAAAACATTCCAATTCTGAATCGATACTTAGAATGATGTAAAATACTCTACATAAAGACCTCAAAAAACATTCCAATTCTGGACCGATACTTAGAATGAAGTAAAATACTCTACATAAAGACCTCAAAAAAACATTCCATCGCATTCCAATTCTGGACCGAGGCTACTCCAAACAAACCTAGGCGGAAAGAATCGTCTGCGGCGGGGCGAGCGAGGGAGACGGACGTCCACCCGGGGGAGTGACAGGCGTTCGGCGGGAGGCCTCCCAACATCCGTGGTCTCCCCGCGGCTTCCCTAATTTGTAAGCGATAGCAGGCGACTTCTGCTCCGAAATTTGTTTATGTCTTTCACCTTGAGTCCGGACCCGGACCTGGGATTTCCGGATTGCTCGGGCGACAGGTTCGTGCGCATAACTTCTGCGAAACAAAAGCGCCATTCACTCGCCGTGCGCCCGTAATTGAAATGAGGTTACCATTCAAAGGCGTCTTATTAAATTAACGTTAAGACGCTTTAGAGTTTAAAGACTTCCACGTTCGCTTTAAGGTAAACTAGCAGATGATGTGTTTGGTTTTAACGTTCATTGGTTTTTAAGTAGTGTTTTAACGTTACTATATAACAGAACTAAATTGACTAATTTAAAATCATCGCAAGCAAATGAAAAATTCATTTTTTTTTTTCTAAAGATCATAATAAGAAAAATCGGATTTAAAAACGAAAACTGAAAAAGAAAATAAATAATTCAATCTTTATCTGTTCACCAAAAATGGCAGTGCTTTAGATTCAAAGTCTTCCTCGTTGGTGTTAAGATAAACTTGCAGATGACGTGTTTGTTTTTAACGTTTATTGGTTTTTAAGTAGTGTTTTAACGTTTATATATTACAGAAGTAAAATGACTAATTTGAAACCATTATTAATTATTATTTTTTTTCAAAAGATCATAATGAGAAAAATTGGATTTAAAAATGAAAAATGAAAAAGAAAATAAATAGCGCTATCTTTATCTGTTCACCAAAAATGACAGCTCATTAAAAGGCTTTAGATTCAAAGACTTCCATTTTGGCTTTAGGATAAACTAGCAGATGACTAGTTTATCTTTACCTTAAGATAGAATAGTTTTTATCGTAAAGTAAATAGTTTTTTCTTTAGTCATAGTTTTTTAACGTTCATTGGTTTTTAAGTAGCATTTTAACGTTAATATATAACAGAAATAAATTGACTAATTTGAAATCAACGGAAGCAAATGAAAAATTCATTTTTTTTCAAAAGATCATAATAATAAAAATTTGATTTAAAAACGAAAACTGAAAAAATAAATAAATAACTCTATCTTTATCTATTCACCAAAAATAGCAGTACATTAAAATGCTTTAGATTCAAAGACTTTCACGTTGGTTTTAAGATAAATAAAAAGGATTGGCTTTAAGATAACGTTAAGACGCTTTAAAGTTTCAAGACTTCCACATTCGCTTTGAGTTAAATTAGCAGATGATGTGTTTGGTTTTAACGTTCATTGGTTTTTAAGTAGTGTTTTAACGTTACTATATAACAGAAGTAAATTGACTAATTTGAAATCATCGCAAGCAAATGAAAAATTCATTTTTTTTCTAAAGATCATAATAAGAAAAATCGGATTTAAAAACGAAAACTGAAAAAGAAAATAAATAATTCCATCTTTATCTGTTCACCAAAAATGGCAGTACATTAAAATGCTTTAGATTCAAAGTCTTCCACGTTGGTGTTAAGATAAACTTGCAGATGACGTGTTTGTTTTTAACGTTCATTGGTTTTTAATTAGTGTTTTAACGTTAATATATTACAGAAGTAAATTGACTAATTTGAAACCATTATTATTTATTCTTTTTTTTCAAAAGATCATAAGAAAAATCGGATTTAAAAACGAAAAAAGAAAAAGAAAATAAATAGCGCTATCTTTATCTGTTCACCAAAAATGGCAGTACAT
>JAPMOQ010037557.1:737262-760937 GCA_026543055.1 Argiope trifasciata | reverse complement strand
TGTTCACCAAAAATGGCAGTACATTAAAAGGCTTTAGATTCAAAGACATCCATGTCGGCTTTAAGATAAACTTGCAGATGACGTGTTTGTTTTTAACGTTAATTGGTTTTTAAGTAGTATTTTAACATTGATATATAACAGAAATAAATTGACTAATTTGAAATAATCGGAAGCAAATGAAAAATTCATTTTTTTTCCAATTTAATGATAAGAAGAATAGGATTTAAAAAAGAAAAAGAAAAAAATTGTGCTATATTTATCTGTTCACCAAAAATGACAGTACATTAAAATGTTTTATGAGTTAAATGCTAAATGAGTTAAAGACTTGCGCGTTGGCTTTAAGATAAATTAGCAGATGACGTATTTGGTTTTCTAGTACTTTGATTTTAAGTAGTTTTTTAACACTGATATACAACAGAAACAATTGACTAGTTTGAAACCATCCGAAGCATATGAAAATTCGATTCATTTCAAAAATTCGAGATAAGATAAGTTAGGCTTAAAAATGAAAGTTGTAAAAGAAAATAAATAGCACTACCTTTATTCTGCTGCCTTTAATCAAAATTTATTTCTATTCTTTAAATGAGTGAAATATTATAACCAAAGAACCGCAATATTTTTAAATCTATTCCGATAAACTCGACCACATGAGGGAAAAAAAATCATAGTTTTTATATTTTCAGCATATTCTTTCGCATCTTGTACTGAGAAAAAGATGTTACAAATACAAGATGAGGTTCATTTGAAAATTGTTTAAGACAAATATATGTAAATATTAAATTTATTCTTTTAATAACGGTTGAAATATTTATTTTATCGAACGCATGCTACAGAGGAATTGTAGTTACTGTATATCATGTCTTACACATGTAGGACTGAAAATACAACTTGTAGTTACAGTTACTTTAATACAACTTGTAGTTGTATTAAAGTTGTAGCTACAGTAACTATATGTTGTAAATATGCGGTAGTACATGAACTATTCAGAATTAGAAAATACATATACAAATATACAAAAAAAAGTATACTTAAAAAATAAAAACATAAAATATGACTCATTTCAACAACAATCTAAACTCCAAATAAAAGAAAACCAATCAAACGTTGGAGTTTAAAAGTTCAAGATATTTAAAATGAAACGAATTAAAAGAAAGTATAAAGTTTAAAAAAATTAAGGATAGTTTAAGTAAACATGTTTGAGTTTGAACAAATGCATGATATTAGATCACATCGTTATTGGAATACGAGAGAAAAGACTTTTTTAATTCCTCTTAATGATTTCTCGAAATATAAAATATCCCCTTCCGAAATTATCTTTTAGAAGATTTTCCATAGTGAAAATAAGTCTTAACACCAACTTTTTCTGATAATTTTGGTAATTTCATTAAAAATAAATATTTAAAAAAACACAATTTGATTTTAAAGTATCGACTAGGTTAACATATAACTCGTTTTATTAAATCAAGGTTATCGATAGTCAGTTACGTTAAAACAGGAGGATTTCCTGAAATATTTTTACATAGAAATATTCAAAAAATCGGAAAGAAATTTTTATTATGAATAGAAAATTTTCGCGATTTCAGAAACGGTGTTTTATTTTTAAACAATTAAACTAATGTTGTTAATTCTAAAGTTTGGACTCAAAACTCTGATAAACTAAAACATTTTACCAACTCTTGAATTATTACTATAATTACTATGAACATTAGTAATTACTATAACATTAGTATAATTACTATAATTACTACTTTTAGGGACACAGCCATTCGTCCATCAATATTTATATAACAACGAGAGTGTATATATCTTCGGTTACCCATGTGCCAGTGGAGGATCTCCTATAGCACTTAAATTAATCATCTGCGAAATTACTCTGAAACCCTTAATTTTCATTCAGTCGTTTAGTATATAGAGAATTATTCTTTTAATAGTGGTGTAATGATCAATTTCTTTAAGAAAATTCCATGAATTAATGAATTTTAACATGATTTTAGTGGACTCAGCCAGTCAAAAATCAAATTAATGCACACAAAAAGAAATTTATACACTGGTCAATAAAAATTAATGAAAATTGAGAATAAATATAATTTTATTTGCGCAGTAAACATTAAAAAAGTAATGGTATTTCAGGATATAAAAAGCAAATTGGAGTATCTCTTGATGTTTTACAAAATTTCCCAAAAGCAAGAGGTCAAAAATAACTGTTGAAAGTAAAGAGTACTAAAAATCCAGTATGACATCGTTTAGCGGATTACATTTCATTCTTCAGAAATGAGGACGCTGTGATCACTTATCAAATAGATGTGAATATTTCCCTTCATTAATCAAAAGGCTTATCATTTAAAAAACAAAAGTGTTCCTTATCATTCCTATGCAGAAAAATGATTAACTGTGAGGTTTAATGTAATACAATGACCATGGACTGCATTGCTAAAAAAAAGAAAAAGAAAATCAACCCCTAGAAGTTAAAGTAAAGGGTGATCTACAGCTACAAGGGACCACTATTTGCAATTAATTGAAAGGAACGCTCAAATGCAATAATCTACTTCAGATTTTCTCTTGCAGCGTGGAAATTATAGTTAATAGTGTATCAAGTAATTTTGATATTTGCTTAAATATTCAAAACATTTCGATATTAATACCGAAGTATTTTACAATTTTCATTTTAAAAACTTTAGAAAGGGGATTATTTTTAAAAAATTCCATTTGCTATAAAAGACCAAAATTTATGGTCAAATAAAATATCTTTCATTAAACTAAAATACTCAAAAATATTAGAAAAGAAAAAATAAATAATATTAGTTACGTATAATTTTCAGCGTGAAGCATACAAAGTCATTCATTTTACTCTAAATACAGTAAAGCTTAAGCCTAAAGAAATGCTTAGTTTCAATAAAAAATTGCCACACGTAGAAAGATAATTTAACATAGCCTCATTTAACAGAAACCGAACACTTAATCGATTCATTAGATATTAACTGTCTTATATTTGTTTCAGTTTGGGTCCCCACCCATACAATATATCTCTAATGCAACATTTTAGAGGAACAATTAATTTAGTAATGCACTTATTTAAGCAACAAACAAAACAAAGTTACAGAAAAAAAAAGTTCGCAGATGTTTCAATAAATTTGAGAAAGACGGTTCCGAGAAAAATCGTTTGGCGAATTTTTCTACCGTCCATGACAAACGACTTCCTCGGGACACACCAGGACGCGTTCCAACACTTGAGGCCCGAATAAATGTAATCCGCAATTATCGTCTGCTGCAGATTCGAAAAACTGTTCGAAGTGTTCTCATTCATCAAAGCGAAAGAGAACGTTCTTCGCTCCTCTCTTCACTTCACTTCAAGGAGACAAGGAGCGCATAATGGACAACGCCCCACCCGTTTGAGAAAGGAGTTCTCAACTCGGCGATTTGTCATAAAGAGAAAGGTGAGAAACAATAAAAAAACGATTTTCGTCCATTTTATAGACCTGAATAAAAGAACCAACGAAAATCGTCTGATTTATTTATTTACAAACTGTTATACTTTAACTGTTATTTTGATTAATTAAATTTTAAAAAAAATCAACTTTTTCATGAAAGTTGATTTTTTTAAATTTAAGGATAATGTAAAAATATTTTTTATGAGATAAGGCTTTATTAATATAGAGCTTGAAAACGACAAAAATTTGATTAATTTTTAATTTACATATATTTTAATTAATATTTGTTTTTTTTAAAAATGATAATGACTTTTTTTTTGAAAAAAAAATATTTTATCCCATTAAAATTGGACAAAAACTGTCGATTTTTATGAGGAATAGAAACAAATATTCTTCTTTACAGATAAAATTGTTTTTTGTAATAGGATCTTGTAAATGTTATAACATTTTGTGCAATAAGCATTTATTTATCGAATAAAATTGGAAGTTTAATCTTAACTAATCCAGTAGTCCACTATTAGTCGACCACAACAAATCCTATCGGTACAGCTACTTTCAGTGGTGGCTGGGTGGTCGGCTGTATACAAGAAGAAGAAGTAGTCCACTATTCCAATATGTTCTATCAGCATATTGAAAAACTATTATTCTTAATAGTTTTATAGTTATTATACTGTATACTTAATAATTATTATACTGTAATAAAATGTAATATTTTAACACATCAGTCAAAGTTGGTTACATTTATATATATGTTTGCTTTGGCTCCGAAAGACATATTTTTAAGAATGACTTTTTTTCCTCCCCACCTCTTATCAAAGCAAAACGAAAAACTTTAGCCTGGTGATTGTTTTACTTTATATAATAAACGTTAAAACCGTTTCAAAACAAAAATTTTTTTTCGATTAAACCCTATATTCTTTGTTCTTACGTAACAAGCAATTTTCTGCCAAAAACTACACTTATTCAACGCTGTTATTTTGTTCGAATGCAATAAGCGTACATGATTGCAGGCAATTTAAATCTATTCTTAATATTTTCTTAATGGTAATCGCATGGATCATAGATTTTTTAAAATATTGCATAGCAAATTTTTCAGAACAGCACTAAGTGTTTTCTTTTATACTGTATAAAGATACGCTGATGCAGTTTTACATAAAAGAACGATTTATGAATGCTACAATATTGAATCTAAGTTCTATTATTGCAATCATTTTCACAACTTTACTTAAAACCAAGCAATTCCTGAATTAAAATCCGAAATTACAGTAATTCTGAACATTCAAAATATCGTATAGCTTTAAAATACCTATTAAAAAATCTTGTTCATTTGCTTTATATGACAATTTTATGCGTATTTGAAATTTTGCAATAATTTTTTTTTCTAACAAAAAATATATAAATGTGTCAATGAATTTTGCTGAAATTAAGTTTGCGTCAAAAGTGACGAAACAAGTAAAAGAGAAATTTACATAGTCATGAATTACAATAATTCATAAATTGAGAACTATTGGTCTAAATATTTATCTTTCTGTTTTGATGCATCTTTGTAACATCATCGCATTCCTGTTAGAACAAATGGATTGGATCAACCTGTTTATGGATTTCGTCAAATTTTATAAGCATCTGAATTGTTACTTTACCACCATATACACATAAATAAGCAAGCGGTCAATCAGTTTATGAATTTTATCAGATTTTATACAGATCTGAGTTGTTAAATCGCATTCCAGTACGCACAGATAGACAGGCAATTAATCCATTTATCAATTTCATCACATTTTATTCATATTTGAGTTTTAGACAGGTCATACACTAATTTGCCAGTTACGCAGTGTTTTGTGTTTTTTTAAATCAGTTTACTCAGATGCAATGTCAAGGGAGAACATACGGACATTTTACTGATACAATTCAATTTTTGACAAAGCTATCCAATTCTGGCAGAAAGACTTAATATAAAATTTCAGCAACTTAGTTGCTGAAACCGGACAACCCTGTTTCTGATTTATCGAATTCACAGATAGATGGCCAGACATGATTGCGATTTTTTCGAACTTAGATTTGCAAAACAAGGAAGGTTTGAAAAAAAAACTTGAAATCAAATTTTTTGGCGAGAAGTTTCTTTTTGAACGGTTCTACTTTATTAGCAGAAAGCTTCGTTTAAAAAGTCGTGTCTTATTTAGATTTTATACCTAAAACTATTATGAGAGAAACTTTTTTATAAGCTTCTAAAGTCTATGAATGACAACAAGAGAAAAATCTCCCTAATTAAAAAAAGTGTATAATTTAATGAAAATTATGAAAGCATAATTTAAGTTAATCAATTTTTACAAGAATTCATAACAAACATTCGTATTAAAATAAACTTTTGATCCAAATACAGCGTTTGATACAACTCCTAAGGAATGGAGCTCTCAAAATTAAATTTAAGAGCAAAAAATCAATTTTGATCAAATAAGTTGATTTTTGTGTGAGGTATTTAACAAAATTTTGCTTAAACGGTTTCATGAGTTTCAAATAAATTTAAAACTTCCAAGTCTAACTTTGCATGGGACCAACAAATAAGAGTACATTTATGATGATTATAACAGTTAACCTAATAAAGCAAATATGTCAAATCAAATCACTGTATTGACATACAGTATTGATTCACTGGTCTTTAGGTGCTCAAACGTTTAATAATAGAAGATTATAGCATATATATATATATATAGAAAGGGGAAATAATAAGAAATATATGTATATAACTTTAAATTGCACTCTGACAAAAAGCATATGCATTAAACTACGTGCCAAGTAGCATTGCTGTGTTAATACCGATTATGTGATCGCAGATATGTTATAATCAAAGACTGCATCATGCACAGGAAAGTGAAAAAACAAACAGATAAAAAGTTGGTTTTAAACTTGGTATACAAACATAGAACATGTGTCAGTAAACCATGCTACATGACATCGCTGTGTTACACATAACTAGTTGGTTCAGTATCGCTTAGATCACATATAGACGACAGAATAGTGAGCGATGGAATAATTTTGGTTTTAAACTAGACGCAGAAACATTAAACACTTGTAGTACAGCTTTACGTCAACGAAGTGGTGAATTGCAATTTATGTATGAAATAACTTGTAAAACACGATAATCACAAGTTTCTTAATTGTGAGACGGACATTTTTCTTAGAGATAAAGTGTTAATCATGTAAGAAAGGATGAATAACTAGAATAACTTGATCTGTAATGATTATGCGATCTACGATCTTCTTATATATTGGATTCTACGAAATAGCAATGCATTCGATTCAAGATAAAATTATAAGGTTATTTTATTATCAATTATAGTGTAAGCAAATGTCATCACTTTGGATTGTTGAAAATTGTTAATAGGACAGAATATAATTTTCATTTAATTTCGAATAATATAAATTAATCTTTGATATTTGCTGTTGAATCAAATGTGCATTATTTTAAAAATAATAAATACCACTGAATTGCCAAACGTTCAGTTTATAAATCAAGTGATTCGAGGTCAAGCAATTGCTTCGCAAACGTATTTAACGCTAAGATGAAAAGCAGCGCAGTTTTTGAAATTGTGCTAGAGTTTTAAAACACGTACGAAAATGTTATCAACCATTTTGTTGAGGGCACACTATTATATTCTTGTCCTTGAATGCCCATTGATTATTGGCCATTGGACATAAAATTCTGCTGTATTCTTTATTAACCATTCTTCATTCTACACTTTTATAAATTTGTTCATATCGAGAATTTCTGAGGAATTTTTTCAAAATCCCCAGTCATAAGTTGAAAGTATAGAAGTCAAAAATGCTATCAAGCTGGAAAACTCTTGTGAAGTTGATGACCTCATTTCACACGGATTCTTAGTAATGTTTGAAGTAATCACTACTACTAATAAAAATGGAAATGTGTGTCTCTGTTCGAGTACTACAAGTCAAATCATTTCGCCAACAACTGCTAAATTCAGTCATATATACCACGGAGAATGGGAGGAATGTGCATTTTGAAAAGATTTTTTTAATAAAATATGTAAATAGAATTCTGATTCCAGCTGGTGACTAGATATAATCTATCGAGCTTGAAGTAGCTTCAAACTCATATAAAACTCAAGAAAGTCTTCCAAGCTCGTTAAGCTCATAGGAAATTTGTTCATATAGAAAAATGGTATCTTCAAACTCATTGGAAAAGAAAAACAAGTTAATATTTTCTTGATGTTTTGAAGAGTGTACTTTGTAATAGAATAAAATATTCTACATGTTTATATACATATCCAGTATATTGCTGTGGCGATTACGACATGGCGTCCAAATTGGTTCCAAATTCTTATTAGGAAAATGTGAGCAGTGAGACTAGGCAAAGCTTGTTTCCAGAGGTTCGGAGAAATTTCCAGAAACTTAAACCCATCATCTCAGCAGATACCAAAACTCTGTACTGTACTACTAAAGATTGTACTACTCAAGATACGAAAAGTCAGTATTATGTAACAAACACTAAAATATCCGTTTTAAAGAGTCGTCTTTACAATGGAAAAAAGAAAATTATACCTGTTTATACATGCCCAATATATTTCTGTGATTTCTTCATAGCTACAGATTTTTTTTTCGCAAATGTGGAGCTTTGAGATTTAGTAAAAGGTATAGGGAAATGTTTTCTTGTTTCTAAAAATATAAGGAAATGTCCAGAAATATTTACCTTTCTTCTCATTAAACGATAATAGTTGTTGAACTGCATACCTCTTTAGTTTAGCACTCAAGATACAAAAAACCGGCATTATGTAACCAAACAAATAAATTATAAACTAACACTACTGAACAACATTATTTTGTTGAATATAATTTCTATTATTAATGATTACTCTTCCACCGACAATAATTTCAAACAATTTTTCATTGCCACGCCATTGAAAAAACTAGTACTAATGATGATGATTTACTTCACGATAACCAGTGCTAATGATGAAGTAAATGGATTTCTACTGGATGTGATGAGCAGATATCTGTAAACTGTCGCAAGACGTTATCTGATTCTCCATGGGAAAAAACGCTCTGGTTCTTTCTTGCTTATCTCCTGTAGGTGACACTTAGTCGATGATGAAGCGGCCAAATGAATTTATTGCGGTGGTCTGTGTAATTGCGGTCGCAATTATCAGGCGTGTCCCCTTTCTCATACGAATAAATATCGAAGCTCCCCACCCGCCCAATTGATTATACCGACAACACGTGGTCTCCCGATGACAGATCGCTCCCTCCAGAACTTATGATTTCGTTGCGACTGCATTCGGCAGCGCCGTGTTCGTCTCCGTGTCTCTGGGTGGAGAAGAAATGCCTCTGGATACGATCATCAATTTTAACTCAACACAGAAGAATAAAAAAAGTATAGATTCGGTTTTTGAAGGAGCTCTTTAATATACGTTGGGTTTCCGATATCAGTACTGTTTGATGCATTGCATTTCCAAATTACTTAAGCAAGATTCTGTTCTTCTTAAACTGCGAATCTTGAATCCAAAGGGGAATGTAAAGGAAAGCTTGAAGCTGTATTATACAGAAAAGCTTGAAGTGGAATTTTACAGAAAAAAAGAGTAAAAAATATGGTTTAACTTTATTAAAGAGCACTTTAATAAAATTGGCTGACCAATATCAGTACTGTTTGATGTATTACATTTCTAAACTACTTAGTTACCATTATGATAGTACCGTTATGCTACCATTAAGTACTTTTATGATGCAACAGGGATATCAGTACAAAAAAGCTAGAAATAGAATTGTACAGAAAAGAAGAGTAAAAAATATGGTTTAACTTTATTAATGAGCACTTTGTCTGACCAATATCAATACTGCCAGATGCATTGCATTTCTAAACTACTTAGTTACCATTATGATACAGAAAAGTATTGTACCGTTTTGCTACCATTAAGTACTTTTATGATACAACAGGGATATCAGTACAAAAACGCTAGAAGTAGAATTGTATAAAAAAGAAGAGTAAAAAATATGGTTTAACATTATTAGCACTTTGTCTGACCAGTATCAGTACTGTGTGATGCTTTGCATTTCTAAACTACATAGTTACCATTATGATACCGAAAAGTATTGTACCGTTATGATACCATTATGATACAACAGCGATGATATCAGTACAGAAAAACTTGAAGTGGAATTGTACAGAAAAGAATAAAAAGTATCGATTCACTTTTTTTTAACGAACTGTTTAATATACATTGGGGATCGATATCAATATTGTTTTATACATTGTATATCTAAACTATACAGCTACCATTATGTTCTTCTTCAGCTGTGTGTTAATAATCCTCAGCTTCTAACTAGGTTTGTACATAAAAGGTTGAAGTATGATTACACAGGATAGAAGAAAAAACTGACTAGATTATCTTTTATAATGAATTCTTTAATAAACATTAGGCAACTGATACGAGTATTATATGGTACATTGCATTTCCAAATTCTTTAATTGTGATTCAAGTCTTCTGAAACTACAAATCTCAATTCCAAATGAGATTATACAAAAAAGCATTACAAACCGAATATTTTGATAATTAGCGTTTTTGCTGTGATACGTCACAGTGAACTAGTATTTCAGTAAAAATTAATATCTTGGGGAAAATTTTTAAAAACTCTAAAATGCTTCTTTATTCCAAACGTAGATGATAAAGCATTTTGAAACAGTGAGTAAACTCCACTCTGATAATCTTTCTGCTCAATTTTGGTCTTCCTTAATAAACAGAAAAACATGCGGAGTTTATACTTGTTTGCATAATAGTTATGCCAGATTTACTTCCTTCAATTATTATTTGGACAAAAAGCACCAATGAGTTCGCAATGCAATTGTCATATGTCTGCCCATCATATATTTTTAGAATTCTCATATTTTCTGTGTTTAATGTCTATTACGCTTTATCTACTCATTTCAATCATGTTCATAATTTAGTGCTTTTTCTTTAATTTCTTTTAATTTTCTTTAATTTCTAACTTTTAATCGTACATCATTGTTTTGCATAAATATGAAATAGAAATAATAGTACAAAGGTAATTTTATGAAACTTATAAAACTTCAAATTCAAGAAACTTATTATTATTATAATTTTATGAAACAAAAAAACTCTAGTCAAGTCAAGGACTTTATGAGACATATGTGGCCTTTTATTTTTGCAGTTTGTTGGCATAATTGTCAACTATATTTTTAACTAAATTTTTCCAAGTTAACAACTTAACCATAATTTCAATCTTGATTGAGGTCCTATTACTTATGACTATATAGCATAAGAATATTATGATATTTTCATGACTTTAGCTAATTTGAATGCTGCGAATATATCACAGGGATATTGTAAAGCGTCTTGTGCAGTTAGAAGAAGATCCTTGAAAATACATAAATTTTAAAAGCTTCTAGTTCTATATCCTAATATTTCTTTGATGATCAGTTTTAAGCGAGAATTTTCAGATTGTGTTTTTAAAACATAGTTTGGAAAGACAAAGAATGAAAAAGTGAAATCCCTTTAAACCCTCTTCCAACTCTCGAGATCCCATCACTTCTGGAAAGGAGAAGTAGGAAGTTAAGAATGCTCTTCGCAAAACTTTTTTTCATCAAAAAGTTGATGAGACGTCATCTGTGTACTTTTCTTCTTGTCGACAGAAGACCACCCCGCCACCACTGAACGTAGGAGTATGCACATCTGTAAGAAAAAAATATAACGTTAGAATAACAACAACAAAATTTTTTTGAATTCCCTCTTTGGAATTTGACTTCTTTTTCCAATAACCGAAAAAAAATTGTTTGTTTAGATACACTGCTTATTGCTTGTTGACTAAAAACAGAATTGCCATCTTTCAAAGTTGCTAACGTTTTTTTTATTCCGTAATAATATATTTCTAAACATGCCTTTATGATAAATGGATCAATGAATACAAGTCTTTATTGAATCGTTTCTACGATGGTTTAAAAAAATCAAATAAGTAACAACAAACATGTAAATTTTAGAATTTGTTGTGGTCGACTGCTGAATAAGTATTGTCCACCCTTAAATTGACAAACAGTCAAACTAACAACAGGTCATCAATGTACTATGTACCTTCTTTAATTCAACATGTGATTTTCAACCGTTATTAATGAAATTTTCAATTTAGTTTAATAATATTATCGTCCTGTTTGGAAGCAAAGTGAGGTCTATTTTAGGCTGAGCCCCCAAATTTGAAACCACAATCTATATGGACTTTGAACACCAGTTGAAGAAATTAATACTCTGAAAGTTAGGACCAAATAAATATGCTGTGTCTAGGGTAGCCGTAGAAATGTTGAAAAGGCCAGACGAGAATTAAATACGGCTTTTGCTTATTTCTAGCTACCAAAGTTTCTCACATTGAAATTTTCAAGCATAAATAATTTTTTAACTTTATAGACGTTTTCTTATATAACCATAAATAAAAATATAATAGTTACTTCCGAAAATTTTTGATATCGAGGAAAATGTTTTTGGCCGTATCTGCATATGGACAGATATCTTTTTTCAATATTATTATAATAAAAACTATACTATTTTATTTCAGAAGTTTCAATCTACAATGACAAAAGGAAAACTGTTCGAAAAGGAAGAAAATTTTCTTACTGAAAATGCTTTTTTAATGAAATAACAAAATTAACGTCAATGAATAATAGAATTAAAAAAAAAGGTAATCTGAAATCGTCTACCGTGAAAGTTTAACGATTGATGCATTTAGTGGCAAATGAAACTTCTACGGCTTTAGTTCAATAGGTAATTACTTAGTTAATGGACTTTATTACTTAACTAATTAACTATGCAAAAGTTATATCATCAATTTATCCTTCATAATTTTCTGCACTTGTAAATATGAATTGTTAATAAGTAAGATACCCATAAAAGCATCATTTTCTGGATTCACGATCTCAGTTTAACATGAAACATTGTAATTAATTGCAGTGTATTTATTTGACGAAATACATCACCAGAAATATGCAAAAAAATACAAAAAATTGTAATTTAAGTAGTGATTACAACTGAAAATGTTGCATTAATAATTAAGACTTAGTATTTATAGGGAAATTAATGGATATAGTTAAAGGAAACAGAAAAAAGCGCGCAGAAATACATGATAGAAATCCAAATTGTATTTCGTTCGTTTTCATGCAATATATTTATTTTGTTACTCTTTTACAAAAGAAGGACAGCAATTGTGGTGTTTGGCTCAAATTAAAATATCCTCATCTTTAATTATAAGAATTTACATCTATATGCATAAAATTCAATCATATACTATTGTTTTTGAATCATACACAATTTCAACACTTTTACTGATTTGAATGAAATATAATACAGATGGCTGACAGTTCAGTTCCAAGCAATTAGAAGAATTAGCTGTGTTATCGAAATATTTCTATACCCATCTGCAAATGTCCATTCTACGCTAAATTGGGATGAAACGTTTTAACATTAATCTACCTTAACTTCAGTGCATATCTCCCCACAAAAATTATTTTTACAGCATATTAGAATTTAAAAAAATGACTTTTTATCTTCATTTTTGTAAAATTATTCTTAGATTATAATCAATTTTTACTTTCTCGTTTGCGTAGTACAGAAAAAGTATATTAATCTTCAAAAAAATTCGAATCGAGGTTTCGAGAACTAAGTTTCAGAGGTCTCTGAGTTTGAAAAACATATTTTCCGAAAATGTCCATCTGTCTGAGTGTGACGATGATAACCTCGAAAACTCTTGGTCTAGACGGTTGAAATTCGGTACAGGATCTTTGCATCAAATTCGCAGATTTCTATCTAATTTTGAGTAAATTCTGGTCAGAGGAGTTTCGTGTATCCAGCTGTTTGGATGTAACACGATTGCTAAGAAAATAAAACGAGTTAGATAAATGAAATTCGGTACACCCTTCAAGTGTCCAGCCACATCCAACCAAGGATAGACCATTTGTTTGTCTGTGCTTTTAAAAACAAACAAACGTGCTAATTCATAAATCCAATGAATTAGAAACAACAAAGTTGATATGGAAATTTGAGGCTAGAAGTATAATTTTGGGTCAAATTTTTGTTTCAATTGGTTAGGAGGAATTCTCTAAAAAAATAAAAATCTTAATTTCTGATATTATTAACCGAATGGAAGAGATTAATCGCTAAATAGCTAGTGAAACATGACACTGTAGATTCAGTAAAAATTCTAAATTCTCGCTGAAAGTTAATATTTAGTAGGCTTGTAAAGCATTCTCTGACATTGAAAACTTATAAGAAAGTATACGAAAAAGCCCAACAAACAACCGCAATCTTCCAAAGACAGTATTAGAGGCTATTGAATAAACAATCAATGAATTTTAAAATTAATAAAAACGATAATTTATTTCTGCAGCAGAAGAACGAAGCCTTACCATGTTTGTTTAAAAAAATGCTGTTTTAAAACTCCAACATTCATTTAAGTAATTTGCATCTTCATCTATGCATACAATAACAGTAAAAAAATTTAAGTGCAAGATAATACTATCAAACAACAGTATCTTCAAACAGCGCATTAGAGATTGTTCAGTTAAAAGCAAATGAAATCATAAAATTAATTAAAAGAATAATTATATGGAAAATGCTTATTTCTTTAGCAGAAGATTGAAATATTATCATACTTGCCCCCCCTCATAAAAAACCCCGCCACAATAAGTAGATTTAAATTTCGCAACGATCACTTAGTAATTTACATTTTCATCTACGAATGCAAATTCAGCAAACAAATTTAACAGCAAGATAACACCAGCAAACAACCGCAATCTTCCAAACACAGCATTAGAGATTATTGAATAAAAAGTCAATTAATTATAAAATTAATTAAATTTATAACTTATTTAGAAAGCGCTTATTTCTGCATTATCATATTTGTTCCAACGAAAAAACCTCACCAGAATAAGCATATTTAAACCTCCAACATTCACTTAAGTAATTTACATTTTCATCTACGCTCACAAAAAAAGTGAACAAATTTAAGAGCAAAATAACACCAGCAAACAACCGCAATCTTCCAAATACAGCATTAGAGATTATTGAATAAAAAGACAATTAATTATAAAATTAATTAAAATTATAACTTATTTAGAAAGCGCTTATTTCTGCATTATCATACTTGTTTTTACAAAAAACCTTCACCACAATAAGCATATTTAAACCTCCAACATTCACTTAAGTAAATTACATCTTCATCTACGCACACAAAAACAGTAAACAAATTTAAGTGCAAGATAACACCAGCAAACAACCGCAATCTTCCAAACACAGCATTATAAATAATTGAATAATAAGTCTATTAATTAAAAAATTAATTAAAACTTATTTCTGCAGCAGAAGAACGAAGCATTATCATATTTGCTCCAACGAAAAAACTTCAACACAATAAGCATATTTAAACCTCCAACATTCACTTAAGTAATTTACATTTTCATCTACGCACACAAAAACAGTAAACAAATTTAACTGCAAGATAACACCAGCGAACTTCCAAACACAGTATTAGCGATTAGTGAATAAAATGTCAATGAATTATAAAATTAATTAAAATTATAACTTTTATAGGAAACACTTATTTCTACAGCAGAACTCAAGCATTATCATATTTGTTGCAACAAAAAACCTGACCACAATAAGCATATTTAAACCTCCAACATTCACTTAAGTAATTTACATCTTCATCTACGCACACAAAAACAGTAAACAAATTTAAGTGCAAGATAACACCAGCAAACAACCGCAATCTTCCATCGCAGGCCCTTATCGCCTTCAGGTATGGGTGAATACACGACAACCCATTTGCTGGCTGAGCACTCCCTCACAGAGAAGAGTTTAACAGTCGTATAAAAAGCACATCGGGCGGAAGCACTTCGGCGGGCAGCGTCATAAACTTTTAAGAGGGCCGGGATAAAGCAACGGACTTTTAAAGAGGGGCATTTGGATGGGGCGCAAATTTAAAAGCCCTCGCCGCCCTTCATGGAATGAGAGGGCGCTGTAAGGTTTTATAAGTTCGTTATCCAACGGTTATGGGTGGGGAAAACTCTCTAAATTTCACTTACGCCTAAGTAGGAGCGTCGACGATTGACATTCGAAGAACATAACTCTTTATTTGCAGGTGAGAGGGGGGGTTGTGCTGAAAGTGCGGTGGGGTGGTCGAATGATCAGCAGACGACTTTTGGTTATATTCATTCAGTATCGAAATAAACCAGAAAAGTGTGTTTAGCTTTCGATTTTCTTATTCATTAAAATAAGACGATGTGCTTTGTTCTTTGTTATAAGGTGATGAAATTCGATTATATTAAATTATCTTAAATTGATCACTTTTCTAAAATTTTGGTGATGGTATTATAGTAAAATTACCTGGCTCAACTCATTCCGTTTCGAATTTATTGTATTCATATATATTTACAGGGGGATTCAAAAGTCCGTTAATATATGAAAATTCAATGATTTACGGAATAATATAAGTAGAGAGAGTAAAAATCGATATACGTGTTTGAAAATGATGTGGGGTTTTATAACCCCCTCCTCGAAAAAAAAAATGAATGATACCAAATGACCTTGATGGTTAATACAGGGTGATCCGCGAATAAGCCCTGATTTCAAAATTAAATATCTCTACAACAAAGATCGATATTAACTATGCGGCAAACTGCACGTTTATCAGCATAACTGTAAAAATGCTGTACAAAAGTTTAGAAAATTTAGTTACGAAAATCATTAATAGATGGCGCTCTAATCACAATGCTCACAGACGCTTTCAGTGTGACGTCAAAAAGGAAAAAGGACTCCCGATCTGACTCCTTGTGACTTCTTTCTGTGGGGAGTATTGAAAGACATTGTCTATAGAAACAATCTCGCCACTTGAGCTGAGCTTGAATCGTTGACTGGTGTTGCATGTGATTTCATTTTCGTTGAGACATTGCAAGACGTGATGTCAAATTTCATCTTTCGATTACGCCACCTCATTGTTTCAAACGGTGAAAAGTTTGATAAAATTGTATTTTGATTGCAAAGACAGCATCACTTTATTGTTTTTTTAAGACTACATTCAGAAAAAGAATTTTCAGAGCAGAGCGCCATCTGTTAACGATTTTCGATACTAAATTTTTTATCTTTTGTGCACTATTTTTACAGTTTTGCTAATAAACGTACAATTTACAGCATAATTCTAGCAATCTTTTTTGTAGAGACATTTAATTTTGAAATCATGGCTTATTGGTTGATCACCCTGTACATATCATATGAAAAATTTATAGGAAAACTGGTCAAGTATTTAAATTAATAATTGCAATCTAGGTGTGCTCTGTGCTTTGTGGAAGCAAGATCTACCGGTAGGTTCATGCTCTATCTTTCTATGTTTCGAGAGAATAAATTTATTGATATGTGCACATCTGTAAGAAAAAAATATAACGTTAGAATAACAACAACAAAAAAATTTGAATTCCCTCTTTGGAATTTGAATTCTTTTTCCAACAGCAAAAAAAAAAAATCGTTTATTTAGATGCACTGCTTATTGCTTGTTGACTACAAACAGAATTGTTATTTTTAAAATTGCTGAAGTTATTTTATTTCGTAATAATATATTTTAATTAGAATAACAACAACAAAAAAATCTGAATTCCCTCTTTGGAAATTGACTTCTTTTTTCAATAACCGAAAAAAAATTTGTTTGTTTAGATGCACTGCTTATTGTTTGTTGACTACAAACAGAATTACCACTTTTCAAAATTGCTGCAGTTATTTTATTTCGTAATAATATATTTCTAAACATGCCTTTAAAATAAATGGATGAATGAATACAAGTATTTATTTAATCGTTTCAACGATGGCTTAATAAATCAAATAAATAACAACAAACGTATAAATTTTAGAAAGAAAGATGGAGAAAGCAGCATTATTCTATAAAATGTTTAATTTGCCCACCATCGCCAAAGAATTAAAATCTTGTAAATAAAAATGTCCTAATTTCTGCTATTTTCTCCCCTCTTTTTTAAAATTGATTTTACAAAATAAAATATGCCAATACAGAAAAATCAGTTTCATTAGGCAAAATATGCGGATGACCGCATCCATAGGCTATTTGCACACACAGCGCTATTTTCTGATCGCTTATTTCACCGATGCCGATATGAAACAGTAGTGTATTGAATTGTACGAGAGCTTACACACTAACTATTTATCGCCTAGTGTGTAAGCTCTAGCATAATTCAATACACTACTGTTGTTATGTGGGCATCGGTGAAATAAGCGATCAGATAAAAGCGCTGTGTGTGCAACCAGCCTTAGTACTGCATATTTTATGAGAAATAAATAACCCCAAATTTCTTCTGCCATGTTGTTTCGTTGATTTTTTTAAATAGAATTTATCAGCACAAATAAATCAAAATTTTACAAAGAAAAATAAATCGGACTGAAATTATCCTTGCAACCAAAGAGCTAAAAGTACCAATGATAAAATTCTAAGTATTGAAAAGAAAAAATGATAACAAAATAATTAAAAGCTTCTATTAAAGGATTTATTTACTATTTTATAATTTTATTACTTTCGAACTAAAAATTATAAGATACTTCCTAAAGGTTTTATCACACAACAAAATATCGTCGTCACTTTCCGTCAGCAAAAAGACAACGAAAGTGACGTTATTTGTGTGACGTCACTTCAATATTTAACATGATTGGTTGAATTTCGTTTGCGGACGATATTTCCTTTTCTTTTTTTTACGGTTTGAACAAATATATTTTATTTATATGATAAATGTTACCATTTTAATTTTTTTCTATCAAATACTTTGTTTTAAGCCATCATTTTGTTTCCGTTTCTACCCTAAGAACCGGTCAAGCAAGTTCCATAATTGAAAACTTTTTTTAACCAGCTAGAAAATGCCGTCGATAGTGACGGAAATATCGTCCGGAAGCGAAATTTTATCAATCATGTGGAACTTTGAAGGGAGTGAAAGTGACGTCACACAAGTGACGTCACTTTCGTTGCCGCTGCTGACGGAAAGTGCCGACGATATTTCCCCATGTGATAAGGCCTTTAGGCCTTAATTGTATCCACGAAAATATAATTAGCATATGATTAATAAAAGTAAAGTTACTGACGAGTAGTGACTAGATGTTTAAAAAAAATGGATGTTACAGACATTTTAAGATTTTGAATCAGAAAACGTATACATTTTAACACTTATCATGGAATTCAAATTACTTAATTTCAATGTGTTTTGAACAAAATTTGAACTCTTCTTTGGAATAAAATACATGGTCTATCAATGTCTTATCAAAAGTAATTACGTATTATTATTTTGGCCTATTTTTCCTCACGCTCCAACAAAACTTGTCTTTGGAATACATGGTCTACAATGTCTTATCAAAAGTAATTATGTATTATTATTTCGGTCTATTCTTCCTCACGCTCCAGCAATATCACCCAAAAGAAAGCGTTCAGCCATTATTTGATTGCGACTACAACATCAAACGTGGTAACTGAATATTTACAAAAATATTGTGAAAGATGCCAACTTTAAGTTTATAAAATCAACAAGCAGTTGATGAATGATTTTGTTTTGATCAAAGATTCTTCAAATGATAATTTTGTTCATTCTTCATTTGCAAAAATTTAAAATTGTCACTTAACAAACATTACCACCTATTTAAATTTGCGAAAATCCATAAGGCGAAGAAAAAAAAAAAAAATGGGCTAAAGTTGACACGATCGTTTTTTCCAAATTTCTTTGTTGGAATGAGTTTTACTTTAATAGACTCCTATGTATAGGTAAAAGCAAACCAAGACTGTTTTACATCAATTTCGAATTTTTTTAATTTTAGGAAATCTCTGAACAAGTACAATTTATTGGAACCTGACTTCTCATCATTTAAAAAGTGATTTGTCACTTTTATAATCTACAGATATAAGCAATAAGCTTGAAAACAGCAGTTCGAAGGTGGTAGCCTTTCTATGTGTGAGAGAGCTTCAACTAAATAGCCTTATTGAAAATTTCACGTCATTGGTTATAAAGTCATTCAAATTATGTTATTTTTAATTTTTCTCTTTTAATTTTCCGCATCAGTAAATTAAAACAAAAACATAAATAAAGACTATATTTTTTTAGAAATTTTTTCTTGAATTTACCTTTTTCAGATTTTGTTTTTCATTGTTTGACTTCTAACAACTTCTTTAGCGACATAAGAGCTTCCAGACAGGAGTGTACGCTTTTGTCTTGCGATTATGCTACACGGATTTGGACAAGATGAACTCGAATTCGATTCTCAAGAATGCACATTGATGACCATAGCTCTGGACTAACAAAACGCAATCTTTGTTGTGCTTTTACCAGTAGCAAAAGTCGCCATAACGCTTGGCGCAATAAAAACGTTCGTCGCCAACTAAAAACACTTGGTGCGATAACATCGTTAGTCTCGCCTACGACTCACTGGAGGGGAAGTAATGTGGTGATAATTTCATAAGCCACATAACAACTTCCAGATCAGAGTGTACACTTTTGTCTGGCGATTATGTTAAACGGCTTGGGGGGAGAATTGTGGTGATATAATATGCCAGTAGCAGCCACAGGACATTAGTGATCGCTTTTGTCTGAAGGATAGGGCAAGTGGCTGTTAATTGTAAGGTCGCAGGTCCGATTCTTGGCGGCAATCCAATCTCCCCATTGGAGAGACACTACAATATAATTCGCCGCAAACTCTTTTCATCAAAAATTTTAATGACCAAACAAAACAGTACTTGAAATAAACACAATTAATTGCTGTTTTTTAATTAAGATTATTATAATTTTGCTTTTAAGATATCTCCTTGTTTATTTAATAATTCAACTTAAATTGTCAGAAAAAAAAGCTCAAAAATATTTGAAGTTGCAGATTTCATAAACAAATTAAAAGTCAAAATATTTTTAGGATTTTTTAAAAATAGCATATATTTTAACACAAAGTTACTTATATTTTTGATAGCTTCGCAATTATAACATTTGATGATAACTAATTTACTTTTTTCAGGTGCTGAAGTACTTGAAATCCTTGGGTTTATGATTTTTTTATGCAATCATAACGGAATAATATCACCACATCATTTTGATAAAGTTAATGGTTTTTAACTGTTCTTTATATTACAATATTAAAAATTATTATTAGCATATACTAGTGAAAAACTATAATCACTTACAAAATGCTTCATGGAGTAAAATAAATATCGGTCATCTGTCGGAATATTTAAATTATTCTTTAAATTTTTTTACTAATAAAATAAGAGAAAGTTTTTCTCTGAACAATTCATTTAAATTTTTGTTAAAGGAGATTAAATAACATTTAAAACCTCATTATATACGGGCTTTCAATATTCAGGTGTTTTTTATAATATCTTATTATATTGTCTCATATGGAATTAATTTTCAAAAACTGAGAAAAATAAGTTATCTTTATTTCATCTATACTTATAATAAAGCTCAATGTGTGTGTGTGTTGGCGCGCTACAGGCCAGACCGTTGGACCTACAGCTACCGAATTTGGTACATGTATACCTTGGAGGTCCGGAATGTGCACCTCGGAGCCCTTTTTTCGAATTTTTTTATTAGAATTTGAATTAAAATTTAACCGAAATTTCGACGTTTTTCCGCTATAACTTCCGAAAATATGATCGCATAAACATGATTTTTACATCAATTTAAAGATTAAAAAATTAGCTTTCTAATGGTATCAGTGTTTTAATGTATAACTTAAGCTACTATTTTTAACGAATTTTTAAAGAAATATTTTAATTTCTTTTTCACGTGACTGGATAAAACAAAAGAATGCCGGAAGTTCAAATAAAAAAAAATATCATCGCAAAATAAATCTACAGAAATGCAACTTTCAGCACGTGACTGGATAAAATAAAAGAAATATAAATGTGATATTTTCTTTAAAAAATAAATGCAAAGCAAAGGTTTCTACAATCGTTTGCAATATCTATACCATTAACTCAATAAATCTTCTTTATTTACAGTAAACCTAATTGAATTTAGACAGGATATGCATTGAAATCTCGACTTAATAGCATATTTACGTAATTAATTGTTTGCAATATCTGTATCATTAATTTAATACTTTTTTTTCCCATTCTCGCTTTCTTTAAAAAAACATATTTAATATTTTGGCAACATCATCGAAATTGTTTTTTAATATTTTGGAAGCATAACTGATGGGTAAAACTGACTGATTTATAAAATCAAAGAATGTTACTAGGAAAAGGTGTACTTTTAGAACTTTCCGTCCAGCATCTTAAAGAAAATACTAATTTCAGGGCAATCAATGCCCGGAATTACTTCAAGGCTAATGAATCTGGGATTTAATTGAAAATTTTAGAACGCTTTACTCATGGCGAACCAGCTGTTCGCCAAAGGCGGCTAGTAATTTATAAAGAGAGGATTTGAAAAAAAAAAGAACTGAAAATAAAAACAATTTTAGCAAACAAACTTTTATTAATGCTTTAAAAAGTAGAAATTTGCTATGTATCTTAAATATTTTAGAATGTTTCATCTAAAATATCAAGAACTATAAAACCTTGAAATTATTTTTCGCTAATTTATTGCCAGTCGGTGTTAATTTCTTTCCATTAACTAAATCAAAATTTAACAGATTAAATATTGAGCCAGTAATCAACCCATAAAAATATGAAAATATATTGTGAAAAAAGCACGTGAAAAAAATTTCTGATCTCTTGCTCGTAAAAAAGTGTGAGTTAACTCCATTGCAAAAATATGAAAACTTGAAATAAAAATGTTTAAAAATAAAAATATATTTTATAAATCTGAGAATTGCAGATAAATTCATTATTTCTTTTTTATATCCTAGATTTATCATAATCTCTGTTTATTTTTACGTATTCTTATCATTCCGAATTTTTAATTTCTAGTAAGTATTAAGAATACAGAATAAGGAAACAAATCAAAAGATTATTGAAAATCACATAAAGTTTAAAGCATATGTTTTCTGATTTAGAGGTTTAATCTTTAAATTTAGTTTTCTTTGAGTTTTTGGCGTCCAGTTCTTTTCCTTTTTTTTTTAGACATTTTTTTTTATTTACATTTTTTTAGTTCGATTTTTTTAAAACTAATTTCTTGAAATCGTGTTTTTTTCTTCTTTTGTCTAATTGCATAATCATACAAATTAAATCAATTCTCGAAATAAAAATAAATACGTACCATACCCATTCAGATTTAGTAGTTTCTCTCATGATGTTTATTTATTTATTTTATTTTTATTTACTGACATTTGCAGAATTATATTCTCAAAAAATATGATCTGAATGTTTTTTAAAATGGAAAATGAATTTGGACTCTTTCTTATGATTATTTCGGATATTATGGAATCATTTATTCAAATTACTCTTCAATGAAAAATAATTCAAAAAATCTGTCTAGTTCTCCAAGTAAACTATAAACTTAAATCATTTCTATTCTGATTTAGTGATTTCGTCTGAAATTATTTTATTTTTTCTTTCTGTCTTTCTTTTTTCTTTTTCTTTTTTTTTCAAATTCTATTCTAGGAAAAAAAAATCGTATAAAAAATTTACCTTTTCGCATTTATTTATTACAGATTCATTCTTTTCAAATCATTCTCTACTCTTTCATCTGCATAATAAAACCAAATAAAAAAAATTTCGTTTCGAAGTGGAAATAAATAAAAATCGTCTGCGATCTGATTTACTGGTTTCATCTAAAACGAATTTTATTTTTCCAAGTTCTGTTTCTTTCGACTGCTTTTTTTTCTTCGACAAAGTGCAGAAAAAAAAAAAAAAGAAAAAAAGAAGAGGGAATGAAATAGAGAGAGAAAAAAATAAGAAAGAAGAAAACCAACCAACTTAGTCCTAATCACACTCTTTTACTTTAATTTATCTGTTCTTGTTTCTTCCCCGCTGGAATTGCCCCTCGTCGAATTAGCAGACATAAATTACAGCGTTCACCAAATGAAGCGCTCAACTGAGGAGACGCTAGAAACCAGTTTATTACAATTGTACCTGGCGCAGGGTTGAAGAGTGGAATAGAGTTATCTTTGTCAGTTCAGCCGATTCTGTTTTTTTTTCCGAAGGGCCATAAGAAAACAACAGGGTACACATGATCCCAGCCAATGTTACATCGATCATACCGATGTAACACGAGGGGATCAACATCGTGAAAAATGGGGATTGGCACTGGATGAGAAGTTAACGAATGTTCGTGTTTCT
>JAPMOQ010037557.1:661328-701691 GCA_026543055.1 Argiope trifasciata | reverse complement strand
AAACTAAGGTAACCTTCTCTTATAAGTATGAATCAAACTAAGGTAACATTCTCTATTGTATTCGGAAAAAAGTAATAGTGAATGCTGATCTAATTAGCAAATAGTATATCTACAACAACTTATGTTTTCGGAAATATGAATATGTTTAGGGAGCATATTATTATTTTCTTTTTGCGACATAACAACTGCTTGTTTATGACAGTAACTTCAGTTCTTAATTGTGTAGTGATTGGGAAAAATATTAAAATTTATCTTGATATGTTTCATAATTTCAAAAATGGAATTTATAATCGACTTTTGACTTATTTCCTGGTGTGATATATTTTAAAATCTTGCTTTATTATTAGATCATTTTGATGAAAATTTACTATTTGAACATTTTTTTGAAAGTAATTAATAGACATTTATTAAATTTAAATATATTTAAACTGCATTACAGATCACTATTTGATAAACATTAAAGAAAAAAGAATGGCAAAATTCCATAATATTCATGATAATAAATTTTAAATAAGATTAAAAACGAGAAAAAAAATTCAAACAAAGAGGCCACTTTTTAGAGCTTTTATGAAATCACTTTCAAGAAACAGCTTTGGGTTTATTTTTGATATGTTTTACAAATATGTTTGTAATCACTGCAGTTACAAACTAACTTTATTAATTTTAAATAAATTCATTCTTTAAAAAAAAGTGGCGCAACTTCAATCATTAATCAGTAATACAGGAATTTTCCTTCTCTAGTTATTTATATTTTTACCAATATAAACATTTCAATAATTGAAAAAAATGACTGTTATGCTCAAATCTGCTGTATAGGATTCAAGCGTTTTATTGCAAGTGTCGAAAGAAAACGACCATAGAACTGGGATGATGTCTTCACCATTAGACTACTGTTAAAAATTACGTATTCTTCTAAAGAACACATGTGCTGTTCCAATGTGAAATGGAAATTTTAATGAGAAAAATTCAACTATAAATGATGCAATAAAGATTACCATTATAATTTTTAACATCCTTACAATTAAACAATTACGTAAGCATTTACAGCCTTGTTGGAGTATTATCATCTACTAATACTTTTATTTGAAATCGCTGCTGAGGCTTGTAGCTTTGGTGTAAGAATGGTATGTAGAATGTGATTGCAAACTAACATTCTCCATCATTTTATTGAGTAATGAACTCAATGCAGCAACGTATAATCGATCTTGTATTATAGTTTTGAGACTGCAATTAGTTGCTGTAACAAATTTACTGCCTTTTTTTGCGAATGTAATTTTTTTTATCATTCCAAATGGCTGCAAAGTACAGAATTAGCTAGAAATGTTTCCATTTTAGAGAGTTCAAGAAAACACACTATTGGTCTAAGATAAAATTTGAATTGAAATTAATTTAAATATTGCGCTTGACGTATTTTAAATATAAATAGAACCAAAATATTCCAGTAAAATACATAACACTATAAAAATGATTATTTGAATATGCAGGTTGGTTATAATTAAACCTTCCCTATAAACAGCATTCTATCACGCAAACGGGTGAATGGATTGCAGCGAAATTTGGTATATAGTCTACACACCAGATGCGCTTACGGAATTTTGAAAATTTTTTTAGTTCCAAAATGTCTACTAGAGGACGCCTTTTTCAGAAAAACCTTAAATTTAACACAATAAACAACAAAAATGGAATACAAAATTTGTAACAACAGTCCAGCACAAGAATTATGAGTAATAAAATTAGAAAATGAAAAAAGTTGTCAGTTCTGGGAAAAAAATCTCGAGATTTGCATGCTTGAGAAGAAGAGTCCCGCAAAAGTGGAGGCCGCGGTGGACTGATGGTAAGGTCTCGGCTTCGGAACCGGAAGGCTGCAGGTTCGAGGCCCGATTCCACCAAAGAACCGTAGAGTAGGTGGGTCTGGTGCACGTTAAATCGGTCGGGGCCAATCATCTTCCCTCTTGTGTGGTGTGGAAGTTTGGATATGAGGGTGCTAGCTCAGATGTCATCTGACCGCAGTTCAAAATTACGAGGTCCGTCCCAAAATAGCCCAAGTGTTGCTTCAAAACGGGAAGTTAATATAACTAAATATAAAGCAAAACAGGTTAGGACATGAACCGTTTGCAGGTGTTGTCCTTTTTTTACATCCGTGTGATTTCTGGATATGAGGCCATTTATTAAGTCTGGTGTATCGTGCAGGTGTTGCGACGTTGAATTACTTAAAGAACCATATAAAGCTTCATATGCGAAGCATCACAACTAATCAGTGAAGTCTGCTGTTGAACGCACTGTCTACAGTCTTTAAAGTTTGCTGGTGAAAGTGGGTGATCACATGGAACAAATTTCATTAAAACGACCTAGAAACGATTAACAACGGCTCCTCTTGTGCAATTTCTTCTTAATCTGTTTTTGTTTCTGAAAATTGGACTGTTAATTTCCCTTAAACAGGGTACTGTTAATTTTTCCTTACCCTTACTTAATATAGTTCGATAACAAGATGGTCAGAAACTAGCCAATAAATGTCAATATTGCATTCTGTATTCCATTTTGGTCGTTTCTTGTGTTAATTTTAATGTTTTTTTCCGAAGAAAGCGCTCTCTGGTGGACATTTTATAACTGTTTTTCTGAATTCTATAAGCGCATTTCGCGTGTAGTCTGTTTACCAAATTTCGTTGCAATTTGCTCATCTGTTTGCGTTGTGTGTTGCTGTTTAAAGGTTTAATTATAATCACCCTGTATATTCAAAAAGTGAAAAATCATTTTCGTCACCTGCTTTTTAGTATTATTCACATCATAGAAAGAAGGCCAATTTTGGGTTGAATACTAGTTATTTTACTTTATATCATGCTTACACAAGCAGTACTAGTAAAATTATTATGCTAGCATTAGCATAACTCTATCGCGGAAGTAATAGAATGAAGCTGCATCATGCTAATTGTAGTAGCATAGTCTTAGCATTATTTGAAGATGAATAAGTTTGGGTTTGGTATATTTTATTCGGTATGTTACAGTTGAATAGCTTGATTCAGTATATTAAACAGTGAATTTTTGTAAGAATGCACCACAAAAAGCATATGATATAATTGACGATATTATGTTAGTATACAGGAAAAAAACATATATCAGTTAAATTTGCCATTGCATATTAATTTCAGAATCCCTTAGGTGGAAAAACGAGCTGATATCACAGACAATGAAAGAAAATGTTGATATCAGATAATACCAGCAGTTAGAAATGAATGTGGTGCCATACGAATTCACTCTATTGGTATTTTAAATCAAGAATTTAAAATCGACTATTTATAACTTTATCATTGTCGATTTTGAGTATTAAATAAGTAGTATCATAAGTTTTCAATTCTTAATGCATTTCAACTTCTAAAGAAATAAATTTCAAAAAGACACGGTGTGTAGAGTTTTTTTCCCTTTTTGACAGTAAAATCACTATTCGATTTACTACAACGAAAAAAAAAAAGAAATTGAGCTGAAATTTACAACGAAATTTTCATGTTTCTTACTTCCTTGAATCCTCTCCCTTCCCCACAAAAAAAACTTTTTGGAATTACTTCTGTTTTTCAGAATGAATATACGTACAAATATTTTTTAAATACAAAGATAGTCGAAATTTAGCATTATAGTTTGCATATTAAAACTGATATTTCTTCCAAATTTCGGACAAAATATTTATGTAGAAAATGTCTGGCTCAAGTATATTGAGCCAGGTGTGTATGAATTCAATAACTACAGAAAAAAACCCAATAATAAATTTTCCAGAAAGTTAAAGATCATAAAAGTTCCAGAAGTAATTAAAATAAACGTTTGCAGATTTTTGTATCATTTCATTTATCTCCAGGACAATGACCTAAAGTATACTACACATAACATCAGAATGTGGTGTCTTTTTTTACTGTAAACATTCATTCAAAACGCTGAGTCATTCAAAAATGTTAAATAACCTTAGCCAAAGTTATAACAAGAACACGAGAAAGAACTTTGAAAGCTACCAAATCAATGAAACTGTAAAATTCAATTAAAAAGTTTGATTCGATTCTTCTCAAAAAAATTGTAATTTATTTCGTTTCTTTAATAATTTTTTTAAATCTTATAGATTCTTATTAGTGGTACCACTTTTATATATAAAAAAAAGATTTTTTTTTAATAATGAAATATGCTTTAAATTAAGGTTTGAATACAGTTAAAGTAAAACAGCAAGCACCGAATTACGAGGAATAGATGTCAGTAGTGGCGTGGCATTTTACAAAGGCCATGTCTAATTAAGCTAAACTATGCTAGTGCTGAAGATAATATTTGTTTGAAGCGGGCTCTACTTCAACCACCCAGCGTTGCCCATAATACAGACTTCCGAACTTTCAAGTGTTGGGATATGTTACAGAACATAATTTTACAGTAAATTTGATCCACAAATAGCACTCGTCTTGCATAAAGAGGTATTGTTTTTAATATGCGATGACTTGCCTCCTGTCGATGGATATTATGAAAGGTGGATAAAGTTAAAATTAACAAACAACATTGTAAATTGTGCTTAGTTTTAGTTTCCTGCTGGAATGATAATAAATTTACTCACTGCATGAATAAATAATGGGGAAAAGTCGATCATTTATTTCAAAATTAATTTTGGATGTTAAGCCTGGATTTTTCTGTAAAATTGAATCGATTCCTTATTTAGCCCAATAATCAATAAAATATTTACTTCCGAGTTCAACGAAGTTACTTTATTGTCTTAGTCTAGAACTTGTGCAGGAAATTTGGAGCTTAACTTCACGCATTGCCTTGCATGTAACTGTAAATAAGGATTCCTCATCGTTAAAATGTTTTACAAAAATGAATTTAAATTAAATGGAGGTTTAATTAAGGTGAAATTAAAGGTAGCATTAACTGACTTACAGTAGGCTGTTTTTAATCCAATATTCGAAACTCTGACATTCCCATAGTGCAAGGTATACATATTAGAACATGTTATTTGATGATATGTCATTTTTTCATTTAAAAATTGAAATCTCTTCCCCTTTTATAGCATTATTTATCTGCTTTATGTGCTCTTCCTAAACACTTTAAAATAGTAGTTTTTGCTTTAACATTTTGTTACTGATTTCCCATACTTAGAAAAATGCATCACTGTATAATTCAATAATGTTTATAGTTTTGTATAATCCAGACAATCTCTATAATCCGATAGGTGTCCGTTGATTTATGTGTCGATTAAAGAAATAAATTTTTGAAATCCTAATGAAATGACCTTGTTTTTTTATTTTTTTAAGAATTAGCAAAGTAGGTTTCTTTTTGTTTTATTATAGTTTCAGAAATTAAATCGGAAGAAATTATAATGGTAATATAATAAGCAAAGTTGGAGGAAAAAACATCAGCATTATTCCAATTAATTTATTTCTCTAGTAGTAGTTTTAAACTATTTAATTTGGTGTACATAATATTGAATTTAAAAAAAATCCAAGAGACGTAAGCAAAATTTTCATTTTAATTGTCTATCATTAGTTTATTTATAGAATACCTAGTTATTTCATTTTAGATAAATTGCTTATTTTACTGTTTAACTGTCTCTCATTAGTTAATCTATAGAATACCTAGTTATTCTATGAAATAACTAGTTAAAGTGTCAAATTAATAACATATTTCATACTTTAACGGACACGATCAGTTATTTCATGGAATAACTAGGTACTGTATGAAATAACATCATTTGGCGGTAACATATATACCAAATCTCTGTATCGAGTTTTATACATCTAACTCCCTTTGTTTAGTAATTATCATGTCAACTTACATTAGAACAGTCAAACAAATGGACTTACTGAGAACAAACTTTGCTAAAAATTGGTTTGGATTGGTGGATTGGTTTGGTTATATTAACGTCCCGTTTTGAAGCAACTCTAGGGCTATTTGGGGACGAACCTCGTCCTTTTGAACCACGGTCAGATGACGAGGACGACACTTGAACTGGCACCCCCCTCTCCCCACCACGCCACACCAGTGGGGGGACATTTGGACTGACAGATTTAACGTGCAAGAGATCCCCTCACTCGACGGTTCTGCGGTAGAATCGAGTCTCGAACCTGAAACCTTCCGGTTCCGAAGCCGAGACCATACTACCAGGCCACTGCGGCTCTGGTGGCAGGGTGGTCGGCTGAATGCAAGAAGAAGTATCAGTATTTAGTTTCATGCTTTTTGTATTTTATAATGGCCTTTAAACGTTATACGGGTTTCATCAATTTTTGGTGGTATCTGAGAATATTTTGGACTATTCTTCTTGCAACACTTGTTTTAAATGGGTTTTGTTTCTAATTTTGTGTTTCTGATTCATTGTTTCGAAAGTTACCCACAGATATTCAATGGCATTGTTGCTGGAGTACTGTGGAGGGACATGTAACTACTGTTCACAATAAAAAAGACATCACATTTTGACATTATGTATACTATATTTGAGGTTGTTGCTATGCTTCAGGAATTTTTTAATTTAGAAATTTTTTGTTGATTGTTCTTTATTTTTTACTTTCAACTAAACCATTCATGTGTAAAAGTAAAAACATGTTTGCATTTCTCGGTAAAAGGCTATTTATATTGAAAGTCTGATTTATCCAGTAAAAGTAAGTTGTATTCTCAATTATTTGAGTCATTCTATGCGTTTAATTTCTAAATTACCAGAAAATGAAAAGTAAATAATTGTGATTTAACAGCAGTATTTTAACTTAAGAAAATAACTAAATTTCGAAATAAAAAAAATCATAAGTATTTCTAACTGGGAAATGAAAAAAAAAATGTACTTAAGTTTTCAAAAACGTTATATTTAAGCAACATGCTTTAAATTATTAATGCTGTTTAACTGATAAATAAATTGCAGAAATTAATTACCATTTTCATCTAACTAATCAATTTATTCTAATTCTTAAATGTCATTTCTGCCTGTTTTTAACATCGGACTTTATTACATATATGCACGTTCATAGATTAATTTTGGGTTTCAAGATGGGTTTATAAAATATTTTTGTGGTCAAACAAAACTGAAAAGGGAATGCCCAAATTTACTGATTTTCAATCTAAAACATATTATCCTATGAATCAATTCGGATAAAACTAGATACACGGTGATAACTATATACAGCATATAAGCACTGATTTCAAAATTAAATATCTCTACAACAAAGATAGATAGAATTATGCGGTAAACTGTACGTTTATTAGCAAAACTGTAAAAATGCTGTACAAAAGTTTAGAAAATTTAGTTGCGAAAATCGTTAACAGATGTCGCACGAATCTCAATGCTCATAGACGCTTTCAGTGTGACGTCAAAAATGAAAAATGACTGCTGATCTGACTCCTTGTGACTTCTTTCTGTGGTGAGCATTGAAAGTCACTGTCTATAGAAACAATCCCGCCACTCTAGGTGAGCTTGAATCGTTGATTGGTGTTGCATGTGATTCCATTTCCGTTGAGACATTGCAAGACGTGATGTAAAATTCCATTGTTCGATTACGCCACCTCATTGTTTCGAACGGTGAACATTTTGAAAAAATCGCATTTTGATTATAAAGACCGCATCACTTTATTGGTTTTTTTAAAGACTCCTTTCAGAGAAAGTGTTTTCAGCGCAGAGCTCCATCTGTTAATGATTTTTGTAACTAAATTTTCTAACTTTTGCACATTATTTTCACAGTTTTGCTAATAAACGTACAGTTTACCGCATAATTCTGTCGATCTTTTTTCTAGAGATATTTAATTTTGTAAACAGGACTTAATCGCTGATCACCCTGTATATACGTATATAATTTTATTTATTTCAAAGTAAAAAGAAAAAACCAAAACAAAACTTATTTGATAATATCTTAAAAAGATAAATAAGACTGTCTATGCCACACGAAATAATATCTAGTAAAGTTTCACTGTCTCAGAGAAACATACTTTTAGTATATACAACATAAATCGGTTCATTAATGAAAAATTATCGTTGCAATTAGAGTCTTTTACAGAAAAAAGAATAAAAATTTCGAGAAGTAAAATTTTCTCTCTAAGTTCTTTTATTAGAGGTACATGAAGTTTAGTATGAAGAAAATTAAAAAAATACACATGAAAGTAATGAGAATATCATACTTGGAACACGTATTTATCAATAAAGACAACACGTAATAAATTTAATCTCTTGTGTAATGAATATACCAACATTAATTTAAGAAACAGATTTATATATATATACTTCTTTTTAAAAGAGACTCAAGGGGGAAATTTTGGTTTCTTTTAACAAAGGAAATATTTCTGAATAAAAAGTTGGTTTCGTCAGAAACAAACTAATTTTTTAACGAAATGAATACAAAATTGCACCGTGTGACCGAAAGGGCGCTAAAATTTTAATTATGCCAGGGTAGACTATTAAAACCAATAAATCACGCCAGTTTAGTTAAAAATTCATTTATTGACATTAAAGGACATGATTTACACGGTGAAAAAACTATTTAGGACAATAACATTTAACGTATGTGCATTAAAATAATACTAGGGGGCTGCATCATGCTTTACGTTCGCTTCTAAGACATGGACTGATTGTTCATGGCAACGGCCGATAGAGGGCGAAGAAAACAGTTACGGTTAAAACAGTAATTTTTGCAAATATACAGCAACCGATTAGTTTCTGTAATCTGTCTTCATCACTTCTGACACAAAGCTTTCAAACTGGTGTGTAGGAATATTTTAGTGAACCAAACTTAACAACGTACTACAAAATATTTCATAAAAATTTCAGATATTTACTTCTGAAATTTCTGATTATAAACAAAGAACCACTACTTTCCAATGATCATTTACAGTGATCATCACCAATGATCAAGCTTCAATTATTTTCTACACCATTTCTCTTCACCATTAATGAATATATTTTTTGAAATTCAAATTATTGAAAAAAACATTATTAGTATTTATTTTTATTAAAAAAAATTTTCATTCTTGCATTTAAATTATTTTTAAAAAAATTATTATTGTTTATTTTTTATTAAAAGATTTTTAATTCTTGCATTTAAATTATTTTTATTAACTTCAGGACAGTAGTCAAAAATGAGGTCTTCTATTTTGTATTTTCGTCCATTTTTCTAACCTTGAACTTCATTCAAAATTGATATAGATTTTTCCTTTAGAGCCACATATTCCTTGTGCTAATATTGAATGCAGCTGAAAATAAAATTAAGCAAAAAACTGCTGACCATCATTTTCGAGAGATCCCATTTTATAAAGGTATTAATTTAAAGAGGTAACTTAAAGTAATTAATTTAAAGGTATTAATCGAAAACGATAGCATACCAATTGGATATTGGTATGTTATCGTTTCCGTGTTTAAAAATGAATAGCGAAGCAAGAAAATATCTTAATTCATGACAAGAATGAAGTCCGTCTTATCAATCATTCCTGACATTTATCGTGCATCAGTTTTGAAAATAGTTAATGAAATAAATGGATATTCTTCAAGTCAGGATAGCCGAGAAAAAATGGAGAGAGTTCCTTAGGAAAGTATTTATTGTATCATTAACTTTGTTTTGTTAGTAATTTTTTTTACATTAAAAAAAATTTTTTTTTAACTAGTTTCTGCCTTTCTTTTCTTCTTTTTTTTACAGTTTGAATAAATATATTTTATTTATATGATAAATGTTATAATTTAAATTTCTTTTTCTTTCAAATACTTTGTTTTCCGCCATCATTTTGTTCTTGATTCTTATTTCCTGAAATCAGAGTTCTGTACTGTTAGTGTCAGAACCTTCAGATGACCACTTTTCGACCATTCTACCTCACTAAGGGGTGAAACGTGGAAGGATGAGATCATTTCTGTAACTAATCATTCTTTGATCTTGACTTCCGTTCTATTAAATACCAATTTGTTCGGAATTTTCACCTAAATGTATCTTTTCGTTTCTGAATAAATCATCCGTAAGTCTAACTGACTTGGTGGGTGAGAAATACCACCCAAATCTTTTTACATTTTTAAAAGCGATCAATCTTTTTACTTGCATCTTGTTGCTTTTCAACCTTTTAATCTCTTTTAGAGCTACATTTTGGAGTTGTATCATTAACTCGCAATTTTAATTTGTTTCAAAAAATTTGTTTTCTGCGATTGCGAAATTTAAAATTTTTATTTGCTGCTTGTCACACCTCTTGTATTTCTTGCAATTTTCTCAATTCGTATTAATTTATGATTCATTAGTTGGGTTCATATTAATGTAGTCTTAATTTAAACCATATGACTGGCGCAGTATGGCCACAAATGGCTCTTGTGCCAATTAAGACCTTCTACCTACCTTTTCGTTTCTGATCGTTATATTTTGTTTAAATTCTTCCCGATTCAGTATTTAATTTAATACCTTCCATTTAAGCCCAGTTTATTTTATTTTAATTGTAAACATTTCTTCTCTTAATCTTTTTTCTAACCCCTTACATTGATTAATTATAGTCAACCTGAGGTATGCGCAAAAGTGCGAAGGTTTTTAGTCCTTTAGTAAATAATAAACACACACACAAAACAAAACAGGATGATCCCATTTAAATTATTTCCTTAAGTAAAGTTAAGTTAAATTATAACCAAAGTAACGATGTTGAATAGCACGTATATGAAGCAAACAAAGCCTCGAATAAGGAAACGCCTGAAAGAATAAGGAAATGCCTGAAAGAATAAGGAAACGCCAAACAAAGCCTGACTAAAGGAAACGCCTGATTAAATTCTTAAGAAAAAGTTCAAGATTACTTTCTTTAATTTCTTTACTTTTGAGCAATATTAGATAATGAGTTCTACCAGTCTTTTTTTTATATCTGATATATATTTAAAAGTAAGTTCGCAAGTGTGTAACGGGGAAAATGTAACTGTTTAATTAGCTTTGTTGGTGCTTGGTCTATTGTCAAATCTAGCGCCGATTGTAATAAGACGATGTTTCTGCGATTCCTGTTTTAATGGTGATATTGGGAAGACTGTTGGATCAAAACAAAAAATACCTCTCTTAGTTAGTATTGCAGTTTTTTTATGATGTTGAAAAATTGAATTTTCGGAGATCGCAAAATGTCTATGTAAAGTTTCCTGCGCCATTATTGCTAATGTAAGATGATAATTTTGCTTAAGAAATATGTTTTTTTTTAAATTGTAATCCTTTAACGGGCACAAGCCGCTACTTCGAAAATATATATTTAACTCTGCAATTAGAGAAAAAACTCATTTATTAAAAAAGAGAGTTCTTTTTTAAGCATTTTGTAGCTGTGGCGGTGGTAACATATTTACTACCGCCTTATACAGGACATTTTACTGAGTTATTCCATAGTAAAAATGTTTAAATGACGTATGAAACCCAAAGTTTTACCACTTTTTTCTGATATCTGGTATTTATTTAAAAGTATGATCTCATGCAATTGCGGATTACAATATAATTTATTTACCTGTGTTAAAAAGTGTTTGGATTATATAAAAGCCAAGCGCTGATATAAACTGTGATGATGATTTAGCAATTCTTGTTATAATGAAGCTTTTGGGAAGACTGTTAGATCCAAACAAAAAATGGTGTTTTTAGTAAGAAATGCAGAGCTTTTATGATGAAAAACTGATTTTTCTGAGATCACAAAATGTCTATGCAAGTTTCCTGCGCTACTATTGCTAATGTAAGATGATAATCTGGAATAAGAAATATGGATATTTTTGATTTTAATCCTTTAACGGGCATAAGCCGCCACTTCGAAAATATATTTTTTACGCTGTAATTAGATAAAATTATTTATTAAAAAAGAGAATACTTTATAAACATTTTGTAGTTGTGGCGGTTGTTTACAACTGGGATGGTAACATATTTACTACCGTCTTATACAGGACATTTTACTGAGTTATTCCATAGTAAAAATGTTTAAATGAAATATGAGACACAAAGTTTTACCACTTTTTTCTGATATCTGATATTTATTTAAAAGTATGATCTCTAGCAATTGTTGATTAAATTCAAATCATTTACCCATATTTTAAAGTGTTTGGATTGTATTAAAGCCAAGCGCTGATATGAATTATGATGTTTCTGCTATATCTGTTATAATGATGCTATTGGGAATAGTGTAGGATCCAAACAAAAATTAACGTTCTTAGTAAGAAATGCAGCGCTTTTATGACGTTGAAAAACTGATTTTTCTGAGATCACAAAATGTCTATGTAAGTTTTCTGCTCCATTATTGATAATGTAAGATGATAATTTGGCTTAAGAAATATGGATGTTTTTAATTTTAATCCTTTAACGGGCACAAGCCGCTACTTCAAATATATATTTAACGCTGCAATTAGAGAAAAAACTCATTTATTAAAAAAAGAGTACTTTATAAACATTTAGTAGTTGTGGCGGTTGTTTATAACTGGGGTAGTAGCCTTGCATTTTTTAAAGAAAATATCACATTTTATATTAATTTTATTTTATCCAGTCACGTGCTGAAAGTTACATATCTCTAGATTACAGATTTATTGAAAATAAACCTTCTTTCACAGGTTCCAACTTAAATATTTGATGAAATCAAGGAAGTAGTGTCAAATCTGGGATGCACTTTATTAGAAATTAAGCAAAAGCATTTTTTTTTATAAATTAATTCATAAAAAATATTCTCAGTTATTAGTATGGAATAAAAAGATAATTTTCAGAATTTCGAAATGTACTAGAATCATTTTTGTGGTTCAATATTTTCTGAAATCTTACAAAATCCAGCCTGATTTTTAATTAATTGAAATATTATATTAATATTGGTTATGAGGTGTACTTTCTTATGCTGAAAATTTGATAGTATAAGTCAAATGAACCAGCGAGTCATGCATTCATCATCATTGATATTAAAGTAGCGATTATCCTTAAAAAAGTAGATCAAATGTGTTGGTGATTTATTAAATAATTTGAAATATAAATATAAAATGTATTTAAAAATTTATTTAAAATCAGAATATACTAAGTCGCATATTACAAAAGAAACAATGTAATATAAATAAAAATGAATTTTTTATGAGACGATTTTTAACTCTGAGCATTATTTTATTTAAAGTTTTATATCGGCATATGTTTTATTATCTAAACTGTACTAGTAGAAATAAAAGAAGACTGACAAAAAAAATCATTACTCATTTTCAAATTATGTTACTTCTTTCAATTAAGTTAAAAATATCTAAATGATATCGTTATAAAAAGTGAATCACCATTTCACCAGTGAACATTCACTACTTGAGTTACTTTCCTACATCATTTGACACTGTAACGATTCATCTTCTTCCCGGCCTGACCATTGTGGTTTCTTTTTCACACGTTCCATAATTGCCAATTCCAGCTCCTCAATGACTACGTTTTATGGAGATGTAATTACTTACAGATGGACATTTGGAGAACCCTCCTTCCAGGAACGGACATCCAGCCCTTTAGAGGGAGTCCAGATAAAGGACCACCCGTGCACTAATCGTGTCTGTGACACAGATGTGCAGCCTGCTTTGTTTCCCGTTGTGAACATTCTTGCGATGAACTGCAGACCATTGAAGTTTTTGCTGAACAACGATTGGATAATCGGCAGCCCAAATGCTCCAATGTGGATGAGAGGCGGAGTCCAAGGAAGAGAGAAAAGACGTGGGTTTTTGGAGAGAACAGGAAGAAGAGACGAGTAGTTTTTTGGTGAAGTCGAGAGGAGATCGGTGAAAGCCGAGCGTTCGAAAGAAGATTGAAGATTCCACCCGAGGAATTCGGTGGATTCCTGGAGCTAACCCCGGTACCAGCGTGAGACTTAAACGACTGGTTAGCTGTGCTCGTGAGTCTCTCCAAAATATCTCGAGGAACTATTCTTGTGGAGTTCCGCATGGACTTTTCATTTAATCTAGACGATAAATAGAATTTTTTTCTGTAAATAAAGCAATTTTATTAAAACGCTACCCTTTATTTAATCCGACCAGATCGAGTCGTTACAACACCATCATTATCATTTAAATTATTCTTATTCGCTTCAAACCAATCATTAAAAGCGAGGTTTCTTTTCATTTTTTAAAAAAATTTTGGTCTATTTAATCCGATTTCGAACTTTGTTCAGAACTGAATCACATTCACCTTGCGTCAGTTTTGAAAGCAATTAATGAAATGAAAAAACACTCTGTAACTTAAAGATGGTAACAGAGAAGAAATGGAGAGAAGTTTTGAAGCAGACATTAAATTTATTATTGCCATTATTCTTTTTAATATTGTGTTTTCAAAATAAATCAATGCTTTTAGAAAAATATTTTGTGTGTATTTTTAAGGTCCATATATTTTGTTGATCTGATACATGTCGTCATTTCAGTTTACATTCCTTAACAGCTTCGCCTTTTGCCATTTTTTTTCTTGATTCTTTTTTCCAAACGACATAGCTCTGTAGACACTTAAAAAGAGATTATTCCACTACATTTTTTTCATTAAACACATTAGTGGAATGAAAATTTTCATATATGTAGTAAAATGAAAATTTTCATTTTTTTTTCATTCCACTACATTTTTTGACATTAAATTTATTGTTGCCATTATTCTTTTTAATATTGTGTTTTCAAAATAAACCAATGTTTTTAGAAAAATCTTTTTTGTGTATTTTTTATATATTTTGTTGATCTGATACATGTCTTCATTTCAGTTTACATTCCTTAACAGCTTCGCCTTTTGCCATTTTTTTTCTTCTGGATACTTTTTTCCAGACGTCATAGCTCTGCAGACACTTAAAAAAGATCATTCACTACCCTTTTTTTCCTTTTTGATGATGTCAACCTGGTTTAATTGGGACACAAACTAATAATGTTGGAATTGTATAAATTTCGTATAAATAATTGTATCTTTAAGAACTGAAAGAAAATTTTGGATTAAATTATCATGAAAAAAATGTTCCATACATTGTTTGAAAATTTAAAAAGAAAGTAGATAATTGATTGCACCACTTTTTTTTGAAATGGAATTTTTATTTAAAATTTTGTGCTCCATTTTTCATCCTCAGTGATTATTTAGCAAGAAATATATATGCTGCGTAGACTGAAATGTCTGATGCAGTGCTGAATTTTTTTTAGTGAAGTTGCAGGTTTGTTTACAAGAATGCCGTGTTATGTTATTACATTAGTTATTAATTCTTATTTTAATGCAAGTATGGTTAGTTTTTTTATATAGGTAAATAGATTTTTGTTTCACGAATGAAACATGCATGTCTATTTTTTAATTGTCCAGCTAATAAAAAGTAAATGCTCTGATTTAACAAAAGTACTTTAACACAAAAAAATAGTTAAATTTCGAAATCAGAGCTAAGAAAATTATTTCTTAAAAAAGAAACGAAAAAAGATTTGCAGGAAAGTTTTCAGAAAAATAATATTGAAACAAAATAGCAAACTAAGCATTCAAAATTCTTACAAACGATATTGTGGAACTGAGGATAAAAGATTTATTACCTGCAATTAAAATCAACAAATGTTAACCTGTTAATACTCTTTAAGTTACAAATATATTTCAGAAAATTGTAACATAGATGAAATTTTTGCATTTTTATCCAACCTTTCAACTTAATTCTTAAGTTCCCTTTTCGCGCATTTCTAATTTCTGACTTTTTAAATACATTTATATAGACCTCCAGACGATAAAAAACTTTCCATTTCGAAGAGTGTTCGAGAATATTTTTGTTATAAAAATTCGAAAAAGATATGTGTTCAGCTTATTACGAATTTTCAGTCTGAAACAAATTATACTATCAACGTACCCGATCAAAGCAGCATATTAAAAAGTAAACAATATTTTATATTATAATATTTATTGGTTAGAAAAAATCATGCAGTAATAGAAAACTTCTTTGTCCCAATATTAAAATGAGCAAAAAGTATAAAATCGAATATGGGAAACCAACTGATACCTAATAAGCGTTCATTAAGATCTTTGTGAAAACGTTTTTAGTATACAGTAAAGTCTCTTTATTCGAGGGGTATACGTTCCATAAATATGCCGTGAATACAGAAACCATGAATACGGAATGGTAATTTATATGGGATTCTAGAGGATACGTTCCTAGGTGATGAAATAAATAAATAATCAATTTAATTGAAGTTTTTGAACATTTTGATTAATTATCTTAACGCTTAGGCATTGGTTTGAAGAATTTTGTAATTTTCTCATGCTTGGCAGTTTTTAAAAGCTCCTTCCATTCAGACTGATACGCAGCAGTCGCATTAGCAATTTGCGTCTTAAAAATAAGACTTCTTTCCATAGACGGATCAATGTTCATAAAGAAATCGCAAATTCAATTGAATCTTCCATTCTGTATTCGTATAATTGGCTCCAGTCTTTAATCGTTATATTAAAATGGTTAAAATAGTCTTTGAGATCTGCCTTCTTTGCATCAGATTCAAATGAATCTTCGGAATGAGATGAGTAAATTTTCATTTCTTAGTCGTTAGTTCTACCTTATTTCTTAGTCACTAAGTAAAAATTCATTGAGTAATAAAGTTGCTTTCATTCTGTTTGTTTACATTCTCAGAAACACCGATAGCGGCGAAGGCGGTTTATGTCAAAGTCCTCGCCGATATCATTTAACAACATACTTTAGGCAAAGTAATAATAAGATCTATTTTACTTTTTTAATTAGTCCATTTGACGGCATTTACAAAGGATATTGGGTTGGATACCTATTGGAATCCTTTTATTATTATGTACTAGCCGCCTTTGGCGACCAGCTGGTTCGCCATGAGTAATGCGTTCTAAAATTTTCAATTAAATCACTTCATTAGCAAAAATTTAAGAAATAGTTAAAGTTAAAAGATTCAGTTATTAGTAGTTAAAGAGTCGGTAACTTTATTCGAAAAAACTTTTTGAGTTTAATGCTCTAACAATTTATCGATTATGCTTCCAAAATATTAAAAATGTTTTTTCGGTGATGTTGCCAAAATGTTAAATATTTTTTTTAAAGAAAGCGAAAAAGGGGAAAAATTATTGAATTAATGATACAGATATTGCAAACGATTATAGAAATATGCCATTAAGTCGGGATCTCAATGCATATCCTGTCTAAATTCAACCAGGTTTACTGTAAATAAAGAGAATTTATGGAATTAATTATATATCTATTGCAAACGATCATAGAATCCATTGCCCTGCATTTATTTTTTTAGAAGATATCTCATTTTATATTTATGTTATTTTATCCAGTCACATGCTAAAAGTTGTATTTCTTTAGATTTGATTTGCGATGATAGTTTTTTTTTGAACTTCCGGCATTGTTTTATTTTATTTTATCCAGTCACGTGCTCAAAAAAACATGGTTAAAATATTTCTTTAAAAATTCGTTAAAAATAGAAGCTTGAGTTATACATTAAAACACTGATATCACAAGTTCATCTCTTTTTAATTAAAAGCTAAATATTCTTCATTTTTTAAAGCATTTATAGACTCGTGCTACATACTATGCAGCTATTTACTTCATTTAGACTTTTTTATAGATGTATTTCTATTATTAAACAAAGCTGATTTATTTAATTAATAATATTGTAAAAGTCACAAAAAATTCTTTGCATTTTCTTTTTTTTAAAAAGAAAAAACATATTTCATATTTATTTCATTTCATGCAGACACGTGCTGAAAATTGCATTTTTAAATGTTTAATTTGCAATAATTATTTTTTTTTAATTTGAGTTTTTATCTATCTGATGGCAACCTATTGATAAAAGATAATTTTTCCCCTTCCACTCGTAACGTGCTCCTGCAGATTAAATTTTATTGTTTTGTCCGAAATATATTGTTGAAAAATATAGTTGAAATGCTTCTTTAAAAATTCATTACAAATAGAAGCTTAAGTTAAATGTTAAAATACTGATACTATTAGAAAGCTAATTTTTTTATCTTTAAATTGATGTTAAAATCATGTTTATCCGATAATATTTTCGGAAGTTATAGCGGAAAAACGTCGAAATTTCACTTAAATTTTAATTAATTCAAATTCTAATCAAAAATTCGAGAAAAGGGCTCCGAGGTGCACATTCCTGACCTCCAAGGTATACATGTACCAAATTTGGTAGCTGTAGGTCCAACGGTCTGGCCTGTAGAGCGCCAACACACACACACACACACACATTGAGCTTTATTATAAGTATAGATGTACTTATTGGATCCGCGAATAAAGAAATTTTTAACCGAAATTTTTATTCGGTCGCATTTTTTTAATCCGCGAATAGTGAAAACGCGAATGAAGGACAGCGAATAAGGAGCTTTTACTGTATAGCATGAATCGATTCATCAACTAATTTTCTAATAAAAAAAGCACGCACAGCAAAAAGGCACAAGAACCTTTACAAATATACCATACAACCGACAAGTTACTGTTACCAACTATTAATACTTGAGTAGATTTTGTGGTTTGTTGTTTTAGACGTTTAATCCCACTAAAAATAATTTTGAACCAAGAAGGAATATAGAATTCTACACACATTCAAATCTAAAATGAGGCATGAAATTCTCAGCTTCCAAGAGCTCCATTATTTTAATATAAAGCTCCTGAATTTGGGATTTTGTGAAGCCTACATAATGACAAATGATACAAAATTTAATAAAAATTTCATAGAACTATTTTAAAATCCCTAACTACAATTAATGACTTCACCAGTGAGCATTCGCTGCTTATTTTCCCAAACCCTTTTCTCCACTACTGGCACGCAAATTATTTTTATGAGTTTCAGGACAGAAGTCAAAAACGAGGCCATGCACTTTTTCATTTGGCCTAATCATTCTGACTTAGAACCCCGTTCAGAACAGAAATGTTTCTGTCGTCGCTTTGAGTGAAATTAAACAAATAAGGAAACAAATAAAAGGTTTTACAAACATTTTAAAACAAAGTTCGCATTTTACCAAATATATGTTAGAGAAGTCCTGATGAAGACATTACCATTGTCTATGTCATTGTCACTTTTTAATGCTATGTTTTCGAAATAAACATATATTTTTTTGCAAAATAGTTCCTTCTTTTTATACAGATAATATAAACTTATATTTTATTTAAATGATCCATTTTGTCATTTCAGCTTAGCAGCTTTGTCTTCTGTCCTCTTTTTCTTCTGGACTTTTATTTCCTGAAATTAGACAAGGTCCACAGCACACAAAGCAGCCATACCGGATTCTGAAGGCGAAGGAATCCCCGGAACTTTGCTCTACGGTCACTCCGATGGCTGAATTACTCCTGTTTCTTCTTGCTGTTGCTGCCGACTCAACTAGCTTCTCAATCCCAACGTTTATCCCTATGAGATGGACGAATCCATCACAAACCATACTTTTCACAGGTACGGAAGTTGAATCCAGAGGGGCAGCAGGGATAACGTTGCCTTTCAAATGTTGAGTTGTAGCTCAACACTTATCTCGGTTCAGCGAATATCTCGGTATGCGAAATATCAGAAAACATTCTAAATTCAAAATGTTTTAGTTTAAACTCTGGATTAACAGCATCTCTTAAATGTAGTGACATTATAGAAAATACCTCTGTAGAATTCTTCTACAATTCTTTTTAAGTTTATTTTAGCATATTGAAACAAATAGAAGTGTTAAGCTTAGAAATTATAAAAATTAGACGTGCGCTGTTCTTGAAGTGTGAAGGCAAATATAACCATTGGTCGAATATTTTTTTCTCTGATAATAAAGATATTATATTTATACAATCATATAAAAGTTTACAAAAAGTACAATCATAATCTAAAAGGCACATGCTGTACTGAAAGCTAATAAAATTCGAAACAGAATTTATATTAAATAATAATTCTATAAATATGATTAAATCGTATTTGTATTAAATAAGATGAAATGTTACTGAAATATATGTTTTAAGCTAATATGTCGATACCTTCCTTGGGAAACGTACCCATCCACTACAAAACAAACACATCGGGAAAATGTATTAAGCTAAAACTTAACATTTAAAAGACAACGTTATCCCTGCTGCCACTCTCGATTCAACGTTCCTACCTGTGAAAAGTACGGTTTGTGATGGATTCGCCCATCCCATAGGGATAAACGTTTTAATTGAGACGCTAGTACCGACTCACTACTTCAATTCACGACTTCTCCTCAGTTCAGGACTACACCGTTCACGATGACACAAGACACAATAATGACAGGATACGGCAATCAGCAATTCAATACGCTGCCGTTGTTTCGGTATTCTCTCGACAACTCCGATTACTATTCGACAAGACCACCAATTCAGGACTATTCTATTAGACTACGACCAATTCAAGACTACTCGCCAGGACTAGTACTATTTGAAGACTGCTCCAGCTATCTGAGTTGGATTGACGAGGCACCTATCCCCGGCAGGGGCTTATCCTCGGTGATGGTTGCTTAAAAGAGGCCTAACGGTCAGTATTTGCCGTGGTCATCTTCGGGAGATCGGGTTTTATAGTATTTGAGAGCTGGGTGGGTAGATTAGGTGGTGTGTATCAGGACTCTTTTTTATTGGCTGTTAGCATGGGAGAGTGTAAGGGAGTATGCTGGCCAGGTCGACTTGGATTTTTCTGAGTTCAATTATTTAGAGAGTTATTGAAGTTAATAATGGCTATGATATTTGATTAAACTGAGATTACTTGGGTTTAGGAATGGAATTATATAATAGCAAATTACGGGGTCTTTTGATTTTTGCATCTGGACTGTATTTAGTGATATTATTTACAGTGATATTGACTAGGTTGTTGAAGAATTTGGTAGCGAGTTTAGCTATGAATTTTTCAAAGGGAGGGTATTCAAGGCATTTGTACATATTGGTGTTAGGTATATAGTAGTACATATTACAAAATTGCCGAATAAGTTTATTTTGTTGTAGTTCTAGTAATCGCAAGTTGGTCCAGGCAGCATAACCCCAGACAGGACAAGCATAAGTTAGTACTGGACGCAAATAGGTGGTTTAATAAGTATTTTGAAGACTGCTCCAGCTTGAGATTACAGGGTTTTTATAGTTCCAGGGAGTGGAACTAGAAGTTTCTAGACCAATCAGGAATATTTAAGGGTATATCGGTTCCTAATGGATGGATTGGGAAAATTAACGGAATTTCGAGTATCAACTGTTTTGTCGCCAAGCTCTGGGATCATTGGCAAAGAGCATCCGGCAGCATCTAATATAGAGTACTGTATATTATTCCTTCCTATGCTATGCTGGAAAGCAGCTCACACACACACACACACACACACACACACACACACACATATATATATATATATATACAGTAAACTCTCGCTACAACGATACCCGATACAACAATAACTCCCTCTACAACAATAATGTTTTGTGGTCCCGGTGATTTTGCATATAAACTAATGTTAATCTCCCCTCAATATTACGATATTCTCTAGGACAATAAACCTCTGTAAAACGATTTTTTCAATCTAAATTTCAGTATTATTTTCTCCCTTTATAATAATATTTTGATTTTCGTTTTCTTTTGTTATTTTTTCCGTCTATTGAGACTCATTGTGGATATTCAACTTATCCCTGAATAAATAGCTATTGTTCAGATTTCAAAACAGATGAAGACCACCTTTTTGGGAATTGGAGTTGGTGAGGGGGGGGGTGTATTGTAAATGTATGCCTAGTCTCATTTCCCAGTAAGCTTTGGAATTCTGATAAGTTTTAAGGACATCTGGACCTGTCTGGTCACCTTGTCAAAGAACAAGTGCCCTTTGTTAGAGGAACAGGGGGAGATGGAGGCGGGGTGTTGTTAAGTGACTTACTGAAAAGTGAGTTCAAAGGTTGTTTTATAGTCTTTAACGATTTTGAGTTCTACGCGAAACATTTGGTTTAAACTTTTCTTTCTTTCACGCGATATTGTTCCCTAAAGGCCTTATCACACGGTGAAATGTCGCCAGCAATTTTCCGTTTCTACCCTCAAAAACCGGTCAAGCAAGTTTCATAATCGACAACTTATTATGAAGATGATGATGATATTGACGATGATGATAATACAGGTCCATCGCAGTCCTTATTGTCATCCCAGGAAGCTCTTCAATCTGTGAATTCCCTGCGGACATTTTTTTCAAGCCTTCCGTCGACAAATGAAGAACATTTTCGTGCACTAGACTCAATGCATACAGTATTTTTGAACTTAACAGTTAAAAAAATGAATAAACAAACAAAAATACTGGATTATTTTCAATAAAAAGTGTTTTCAGGTATGTGAATATTTCTGTGCTTATTTTCTGAGTTTATCTTATTTATTTATTTTTTTAATATTTAAACCACTATTATTAGTATTTTACAAATTAATTTCTTCTAAATATAGACTTAAAAGTAGTATGTTATGCACCTTAAACCAATAATAATAAAAAAACTATTATTAAATGCTCAAAATATGTGTTCCCTCGATATAACAATATGCCTCTCTACAACAATATATTTATTTGGTCCCAAAAATATTGTTGTAACGAGGTTTCACTGTATATATATATATATATATATACACACACACATATATATATATACAGCTTTAAAGTGGTTATTAACTTAAAAATCAGAGAAACAGAATATTAAAAACAGAGAAGAAAGGAAACGTTAGATGAAATTCTGTGGAGAAAATTCAACATTTCTTTCTTTAATTTATTTAATGTAGAATAAAATTTTATAATGCGCCACTTTTTTCTCAGAAGAAATTAGCATTTAAATTTAAAAGTTCATTACATAATATCTAGTTTGTTATTTCATGCTGCGTTTTAAATAAGTGCTGGGCTATTTAAAATGTCTAGCTTTGTTTTGAAATGAAGTAATATTGTAGTAGTTTCATTGTAGTTTGCTGTTTTTGTTTGCGGTGTTAAATTGTTATAGTTATTCCATTTGTTTCTGTACGCTATTGATAAGGTACCTGTCAAGATAGATATATGTTATGTGAGGATTTGAGAATGTGTCATGTATTTACGATTTTTAATTGACCAAAGAAGGAAAGTAACTGATTTTGATGAAACAAGCATATATATATAAATAAAGAAAATAGATTTTTAAATAAGAGTTTCGTGAAAAAAAAAAACCTTGTAAAAGTGGGTAGGCGAAACAACACTGAGAGTTATGGACTTTCGTTAATTATCACTGAGAAAAATTATTTTATAATACAGCATGAATCGATTTATCATCGTTTAAATTATTTCTGTAAGTTCAATCTTTAAAGGGAAAAAAAGTCAAAATTTCGAGTAATAGAATTATGGCTATAGACTCTTTGTGCAGTCACATGAAATAAATTAAGGACAAATTTAAGTAATGCTCGTTAAAGAATTAAAAAAATAATATAATTTTAATAAATATTTATTAGTTAAAGTTCTCAAGTCTTCTATTTATAGCATGATGTAATGACTACTTCAAAAGTTATTTCAAATACAGCTATGTACTTCTTTTTAAATTAGGAAGTATAGGCCGGAATGAGAATCATTTTTTTTAACTAAGAATATTTAGAATCCTTGAAAAATTATAATTAGATTTTGCTACAATTAATTTATAAATAAATGAAAAGATTGTTTACAAAATTCGTATAGGCGCTTGTAGAATTTAGTATTCATTCAGTAATCTTATCGGGCATTGTTTCTTTTGCCTTTTCATCTTTAGACTATTATTATTAATTAACTAGCCGCCTTTGGCGACCAGCTGGTTCACCATGAGTAATGCGTTCTAAAATTTTCAATTTAATCACATATTCATTAGCCTTGAATTAATTCTGGGCATTGATTGGCCTGAAATTAAAAATATTTTTTTCGGTGATGTTGCCAAATTATTAAATATGTTTTTTTTAAAGAAAGCGAAAAAGGGAAAACATTATTGAATAAATGATTTAGATGTTGCAAACGATTATAGAAACCTTGGCTTTGCATTTATTTTTTTTAGAAACTATCACATTTTATAATGGAAAAAAATTATTGAATTCATGGTACAGATATTGCAAACTATTATAGAAATATGCCATTAAGTCAGGATTTCAATGCATATCCTGTCTAAATTCAATCAGGTTTACCGTAAATAAAGATTTGTTGAATAAGGTTTGTAAATAAGATTTGTTGAATTAATTATTTAGATATTGCAAATGATAATAGAAACCTTTTCTTTGCATTTATTTTTTTAGAAAATATCTCATTTTATACTCTTTTTATTTTATCCAGTCACGTGCTAAAAGTTTGCATTTCTTTAGATTTAATTTGTGATGATTGTTTTTTTTTTAATTTGAACTTCCTTCATTGTTTTTTTTATTTTATCCAGTCACGTGCTAAAAAAACATGATTAAAATATTTCTTTAAAAATTCGTTAAAAATAATAGCTTAAGTTATACATTAAAACACCGATACCATTAGAAAGCTAATTTTTCAATCTTTAAATTGATGTAAAAATAATATTTGTGCAATAATATTTTCGGAATTTATAACGGAAAAACGTCGAAATTTCGCTTGAATTTTAATTAATTCAAATTCTAATTAAAAATTCAAAAAAAAAGGGCTCCGAGGTGCACATTCCCGACCTCCGAGGTATACATATTACCAAATTTGGTAGCTATAAGTCAAACGGTCTGACCTGTAGAGCACCAACACACACACACACATTGAGCTTTTGAGCTTTATTATAAGTATAGATATAGATTATAACATTGATATTTTGCGAAGCTGCTAGTGTATCGAATAAACCTAGCGGAATTGTGATGGTAATAAGACAGCGTAATTCGTATTTTATTTTCGAAGTGTTTTTATGATATTGGATATTTCTTTTCTGTTATTTTCAAAATAATTGATTAGATTATTAAAAGCTTGTATTTCGCGTTTGATATTTAATGCTTCGCGATTGTTTCCAATGTATCCATTTTCTAATTGATCAGCAAATTAAAAACAAATAATTTTGTCTTACCAAAAATATTTTGGTGGAAGCAAATAAATATGAAATTAGAGTTCAAATTTAAGTATTTTTTGCATGGGAAATGAAAGAAAAAGGACAATAAGATATTCAGAAAAATAATATTAAGTCAATGTAGTATAATTTTCAAATTACATTAAACAGTAATTGTGCTATCGAGCACAGAAAAATGATGATTTGTGACGAACCTGCAAATGTTAACGTTACATAACTGCCAAATATTTTGCTGAAAATTGTTCCATTCTCATCCTTTTTTCCAATATATACTAATTCTCAAGCTCCTTTTTCGTCTTTACCTAGCTTCATACTGGTTTTTTTTATATATATTTTTCAATAAAACATTTTCAATAGAGTCAATAAATTTTTTAAAAGTTTTCTTAGAGTTTTCAATAAAACATTTTCATAAACAATAAAATATTCTCATTTAAGGTCGGGGCTATACAATAAATTTGCCGTCAAGCAAAATCATTAAGGAAATATCAATATTTACTGATCTTTATGTTGGATTCACACTCGCTCAGTTATAAGGCGGCAATTAGAAAGAGCATGCGTAGAAAAGGGCTGATTTATATTTGATACAATATAAATCAGATAAGATAGATAGATTCTTATATATAGATTATAAGATAGATTCAGATAGATAGATTATATAAGATATATTCATATAATATAGAGATAAGATATTATATAGAGATAAGATAGATATAGATAGATTCTATATCTATCTTATAAGATAGATATAATATATATAAGATAGATTCAGCCATTCCATTCTTGGCTATAAATTGCCTTTTTAGCTTGCTTGAATTTTTCTTTTTTCTGCGTATCTAACTAAAATGATGGATATTTACACAATGAAGCATAGACAAATAAAAAAAATTCAATATACTTACATTTATAAAACTATAGAAAAAAACACAACATTGCATCAGAAAAAGGCAAGAGCAAAAAGTCAGAATTAATCTAAGATAAGCGATCAATCTTTTCACGCTAAAGAAACCGATAAATTTTACAAAGGCATGCGCTGTAAGAAAAAAATACAATACAGCTGTTTATAGCTGTCCCATCGGGGCAATTACGTGCCATCGAACGAACAGTCTTTTTCAGCCCTTCAGCGCATGCGCTGTCTAATTGCCGGAATATAACTGACCGAGTGTAAATGCGGTGAAATTCTAACACAAATTATCTTATTAGTGAAGTCGGAAAAAAATGCACATTAAATGGTAATTAATGGTTATATATATTTTTCTTAAATATTTGTTGCAAAATAAAAAGTGTAAACTAAAATAAAATCCAATTCACTCAATCTCAAAATGAGTTGCGGGACAAAACAATTTAATTCCTATTATACAAAATCCAGATATATAATAAACTTTCACTAAGAAAAAGATTGCTTTAATGTACCAAATAAATCGATTCATCACCTTAAAATTATTGCTGTACGTTGAATCTTTAGTAGAAAAAAAATTGTTTCGAGAAGTAGAATTATGCATATATCTTATTTTACACAACCACATGAAGTCCTGTATGAAATAAATGTTGGGCAAGAATTATGAATATAAAAAGTTGAGAAAATATTTATTAATTAAAGGCCACAGATCTATTTGTTTCTATATGTAATGTTTACGTCAACGGTTACACAAAATGAGATACTCCAGCTCCAAGAGTTCCTTTATTTTAATATAAAGCTTCCAAATATGGTGTTAGGAAAAATTTTGTGAAACCAGCAATGCAATATATTGTAAAATTTTTAATAAAAATTTGACATTATTACTTTTGAAATTTGTAAATTATAAATGTCGAACCACTGCTTCACAAATGGCCATTTATTATTTTAGTTACTTTCCTGTAGCCTTATCCTCCACAATGAACATCCAAATTAGTCTTATTAACTTTCATTCAGAAGCCGAAAACGGTGTAACGTCTTGATCTGGTCCGATCAAATAAAGGGTAGCGTTTTAATCAAATTACTTTATTTACAGCTTTAATTTACAGAAAAAAAATACTCTTTATCATGTAGGTTAAGTGGAAAGTTCTATGTGAAACACCACAAGAATAGTTCCTCGAAATATTTCGGAGAAACTCACGAGAACAGCTAACCAGTAATCAAAGTCTCACGCTGGTACCGGGGTTAGCTCCAGGAATCCACCGAATTCCTCGAGTGGAATCTTCTCTCGAACGCTCTTCTTTCTTCGATCTCTCCTCCGGACCCTTTCCACCAAAAAACTGCGTCTCCTTTCTCCCCAAAAACCTCATCTTTTTTCTCTTCTTTCAACTCCACCTCTCATCCACATTGGAGTATTTGGGCTCCCGATTCTCCAATCATCGTCCAGCAAAAACTTTACTGATCTACAGTTTACCGCAGGAATGTTGGTGGTTCACAATTTAAAGAATCCAGGCTACACATCTGTGTCGCGGACACGATTAGTGCGCGTGTGGTCCTTTATCTGGACTCCCTCTAAATGGCCAGATGTCCGTCCTTAGAAGGAGGATTCTCCACTTGTCAATATGTAAGCAACTACACTGTCATAAACCGACGCCATTAAGGCAACCAGTCTTGAAATGACAATTATGGAGCATGTGAAAAAGAAACCACAATGGTCAGCCCGGGGAGAAGCTGAATCATTACAACGGTTTGCGAAAGGGAGGTTTCCTTGGATTTTTTCATTTTGTGGTCTCATTCTGACTTTTCACCTCCTTCAGAATTGAAATGTGTCTTTTTCTTCAGAACTTGCCAGCCAATCTGACTATATCGTAAAGAGTTGAAATTATAATAAAGTGAAATAAAAAAGTGCTGACAAACATTTTAAAGAAAAGCTGTCATTTTATCTACCATATGCTAGAAATATATTAGAATAACCGGAAATAAGTATAAACTATCTTCTCCATGTGTTAAAATACGTTGACGGAGAAAAAAATCCCAAAACCAAGAAAAAATTATAGTAGAGGAATTAAATTTGGACAATGCATTTCTCTAGTTAACATGTTTAATTGAATAGATTTTCAAGATCACTGGTTAATTTCATGAAAATGCGTTTCAAATATGAAATGCTGTTAAATTAATTGTCGGCATATCCTCCGGAATTTCGGATGCAAATCTGCAAACATGCATGCATTTTGTCATAAAGGTGCTAAATGTCACTTTATGATATGGACATCCATGCTTGTTGTACTTGTTTTGCCAATACTGGGAAGATCAGTGCTACCTAAGGATGATGCTGGGTTCGATGTTTGATGATATCCTATATATACTTAATTGGAGTCAGATCTGGTGATCTAGGAAGCCAAATAAACCTGTCAACACTGTGTGGAATATCGTTATATTACAACAACGGTCTGAAGATAGTATTGGAAAGTTCCCCCTTGAATGTTCTTCATGAATGGCAGCACTACATGTTGGCTTAAGGCCTTATCACACGGCGAAATATCGTCGGCACTTTCCGTCAGCAAACGACTAGGAAAATAACGTCATCGTGACTTCACTTGTATGACGTCCCTTCAAAATTTCACATGATTGGTTGAATTTCGTTTGAGGACAATATTTTCATTACTATCGTCGGCATTTTCTAGCTGGTTAGAAAAAGTTGTCGATTATGAAAAACTTGCTTGACCGGTTCTTTCAGGTAGAAAAGGAAAATTGCTGACGATATATCACCGTGTGGTAAGGCCTTTACTAGACTGATGTGGAAATTTGCAGTCAGTATGTTTAGGATAACCACGAGAGTGCGCTTGCTGTCATTGGAAATTGCTTTCCGGATCATGACTCCAAATGCAGGCCTAGTGTGCTTAGTCTACAGACAGTCTGTTTGCAGGCTTTCCCCTGGCCTTCTTCTGACCAACACACGGCCTTCATGCCACCAAGTCAGAACCTGTTTCATCAGAAAACACAACAACTTTAGGAAGATTGTAGCAGAAAATAGATGGATATATGCTACGAAGAAAATATTTAATTTATCAACATAATTTTTCTTTTCAATACTGTGTTTTCAAAATAAACATTCTAAAAGTAATTATTTTTTTGTCTTTTCTTTACAGACCATATAATCATGCCACCATTTGAATTAATATCTTTTAACTTGGAGTTCTGTCATTCTCATATTCTTGATTTTTATTTTTTGAAATGAGAGCTTTGAAGACACTGAATCAATAGACACTGAGTCACTGAGACGATAATCATACTTTGTTTATTTGATCCATGCTACCATTTGAATTTATATCTTTTAACTTAGAGTTCTGTCATTCTCTTATTCTTGATTTTTATTTTTTGAAATGAGAGTTTTGAAGACACTGAACAAAAAAGTACTATTCCATTTAAATTATTTCCTTATTCATACTGGTTAAAATCAGGTCTAAACAACACATGTTTCAATAACACAAATATGGGTGAAAAATAAATCTGAAAGAACTAATGAAAATGTTGGATTAAATTCTTATAGAAAATCTTTTCTTACTAAATGTTGTTTAACTCAACACGAATGGATAATGTGTTGCACCACTATTTTCTGATAAAATATTTTTATTTAAATGTTCGTAGAACATGTTAATTTTGAATTATGATGGAAAATTAACATCGTTCATAGCGTTAGGTTATTGAATTAGCCTAGTGCTCTATTAACATTTAACATAATTTAAGGTAATAAGGATGGATATAAACCGTCATTTCAGTGTTTGAATAATTGTATCTGATGAAACAAGTATGAATATTGTCTTATCATTGATTCTTGACATCCATCGTCGATCAATTTTCGAAGTAGATACCAAATTAAAAGGATATTCTTCAGAGTAAGGAAGATGTTGGTAGAGAAAATATGGGAAGATGTTCTTGAAAGAAACATTAAATTTATCATTATAATTTTTCTTTTCAAAAGGGTGGTTTCAAAATAAACCTACATGTTTTTAAAAAAATAGTTTATGGCCTTTTTTCCAGTTTCATGAAAATTTATATTATTTTTTATTTGAACCTTGTCTGCCATTTGAATTTTCATCCCTTAATTATACCTCATCATTTTTGCGTTCTTGATTATTATATCCTGAAGTCCAAATTCTAATTTGGGTGCTAGCATATAGCTTTTTTTTGTCACAAAAGCCAAGACTAAGCTGACTATGCTGCGCCAACCAATGGAATAAAATCAAAACAACATGAGAGCATAAATATTTTACTATGAGATATTATAAATGACGTGTTTTAAGAAAATAAATTTTTTTTTTTAAGTGAAGGAATTTTAAAAAATGAAAATGTTTAACTTGAGGCATTTTGCAAGTAAAGTTGAAAAAGAAATTGATGTCGTTTGAAAAAATTTGCAAGAGCTGAACGTTGAGACATGGACATTCAGACAAAATATGTTGAATAGACATTTGAAAGTTGCATAGTTAACACATTGGTGGTGTTTTCCAAGTAAAACCAAATTATTATCTGTAATTAGGTTAAAAATATGTAACCAAAATCTATTATAAATAATGAACCCTTATTTAAGCAATGCTATGTACTACTTGAGTTACTTTCCCCCTATCATTTTCTACACAATTTGCATAGAAGTTATTATTATTAGTTTCAGACCAGTGGCTTTATAAGGAATTCTTACGGGTGTTTTTTTTTCTTCTGATATCAAGCTGTGAGAACTGATTCGCATTCAGAGTGATTTAGTTTTGAAAATAGAAGCTGAAATAAAACAACGTTCTTTAGCTAAGACAAGCTGGTAGCAGAAAAGAGATGGCGAGAATTCCTGAAGAAAACGTAATCTAATTCATTGTTCATTTTAGTACAGTAAAAGCTCCTTATTCGCGTTTTCACTATTCGCGGATTAAAAAAAATGCGACCCAATTCCTATATTCGCGGTTGAAAATTTCGTTATTCGCGGATCTAATAAGTACATACATAATAATAAAAGGATTCCAATAGGTATCCAACCCAATATCCTTTTTGTAAATGCCGTCAAATGGTCTAATAAAAAAAGTAAAATAGATCTTATCACAACTTTGTCTAAAGTATGTTGTTAAATGCAAACTGCAAACATGGAAATCGCGAATGGAATAGGACGAGATGGAATCAAATGACATTCAGGAATTGCTTGAATCGCAAGATGAAGATTTGATTGAAACCGACTTGGAGGAAATGTTAAATTCATAGCCCATTGTAGAAGAGACTTCAACAATCACTGAAAACGTGACACTTAATATGAAAAATCTTAGTGAAGGTTTAAGAGCGGTAAATAAGCTTTGAGATTTCTTTATGAGCATTGATCCGTCTATGGAACGAAGTCTTATTTTTAAGAGGCAAATTGCTGCTGCGTATCAGTCTGAATGGAAGGAGCTTTTAAAAACTGTCAAGCAAGAGAAAATGACAAACTTCTTCAAACCATTGCCTAAGCCTTAAGATAATTAATCAAAATGTTCAAATACTTCAATTAAATTGATTTTTTATATATTTGTTTTTTTATTTATTTTGTCACCTAGGAAAGTATCCCCTATTATCTCACATAAATGACCATTCCGTATTCACGTTTTCTGTATTCGCGGCATATTTATGGACATATACCCCGCGAATTAAGAGCTTTTACTGTACTGTGTTTTTAAAATAGTACACTTGTACAAAAGTGGTTTTTATTCTTTTTTTTTTTGGTTCATATAAACTTATATTTTGTATATTCAATCCATGTTGCCATTTAACCATATACCCTTTAACAACTTTGCTCTTTTCTTCTAGATTCACATTTCCTGAAATTAGAACTCTGAAGACACTGAAAAAATTATCGCGTTTAAATTATTTCTCTATTGCTGAATATAAATTCGTTTAATTAGGGTCAAAATATAGAAGTTTCAATAAAATTCCAATTACTTAAGGAAAAAATTGAATTAAATTCTTAAGAAAATATTACTCATTTAATTCCTAATTTTTTTAAAAATTTAGAATGATAGTGTATAAGGAGTTTTACCACTCTTTTTAAAAAATATTTTTGTATTTAAAAATAAGTTCATCCATGTACTAAGAAGTGGACAAATCTCCATTTGTTACAAATGTCCGGTAGGGTAGCAAATAACCATAGCGAGATAGTTATTATTGTAGGATTGCATGCTTAGTATTTATAGATTTCTATTCTCTCTTTTACTGGCAAGTAATTTATTGTGTCTTTATATACTCGCGATTCTTCTCTGGTATTTAGTGGTTTGCAAATGTCTCGAGTATATCCACTTTCGAAATATTAAGCAAATTAAAAATAAATAATTTTGTCTCACCAAAAGTATTTTTGTAAAAGAAAATAAATTTGAAATTTGAGCTCAAATTTAATTATTTCTTACATGGAAAATGAAAAAAAAAAAAAAAAAAAAAAAAGAGCAAGAAGATTTTCAGAAAAATAATATTAAATCAACGTACTATAATATTTATATTTCATAAAACAATAAACAGTCATCGAGCACAGAAAAATGATTTGGAACTCAAGCCTGAAAATGTACTACGTTAATGTTAGTTAACTGCCAGATATTTTGCAAAAAATTAACATTTTCATCCAACTTTCCGATATATACTAAACCTCACGCTACCTTTTCTTCTATACCTAACTTCGGACTGTTTTTTTATGTACTCCTGGAGATAAAATTTTCATTTGGAGGTGGGCTGTATAATAGTTTTGCTGTCAAGCAAAGTCATAAAGGGATGCCCAGATTTACTTATCTTTACTCTAACACAAATTATCTTGTCAGTAAATTCGAAAAAAACTTACTAAATAGATATATATATATATATATATATATATATATATATCCTAATTACTATATTCATAAATCTTTCAACTAATAGGGCGTAATAAAGAAAGGTATTTTAATACCTATATTAAGAAACAATTTTGGCATTTATACATTTATTCAAAATACAATGTTATATTCTAAAATTTTCATATATTTTAGCAGAATAAAAAATATTCTATGCAACATTTTTGTTGCATCAAAATAAATGTATTAATAAAATGTATTAACAGACTACACAAAGAGAGTAAACAATAAATATTTAAATACTTGATGAATGAACATTGTACAAATAATTTGCATTGACCATTATAATAATAGCTTGCTTTTATGACTGGAATATTTTTAATTTAGTATAATTCTAATAGATGGCGCCACATAACAACTTTTTTTTCTAAAATATATTAAGCTTTTTGAATAGAAATTTCGAGAAATTAGTATCAGTGCTTTGAGACAGTAATATAATTTATTTTTCAGGTGTTTTATTATTATTTTTTTACTCAAAGTATAGAATATATTTTTCCGCCTTTGTCTTTTATACATTTATGTAACTGCCCCTAAAAATATAAAACATATTTCAAAAAATATATTGTTTCGGTGGCGCTGGTACCTAGGTTTCTTTCTCATTTTTCAAAGACATATGTGATAAATAAGTGAAATATTTTCGAAATTTTAAACTTTAATTTTTGAAGTTTTTAATCATAATTATCAATAATTATATTCAATCTGTATTCACTACATCAAAAATATAATTTAAAAATTCTAAACATGAACATTAAATTTAAAACTCATTTTAACGATATCAAACTTATGGAAGGATTTTTTTCATTTATTCCATTATGATTCTTTTGATAAATATCAAACTTATACATAATTAAATATAAATAAATATATAATACAAATTTTGGAAATCAGAATTCAGTTAACTTATTTGAATTCGAAAGCTATAAGTAGGGCCCGATTTTGCCTAATGGTGGCCCCCTGTCAAAAATTTGTTTGAGGGACCCTCTTTCCTACAGTAACTACTGAAGACCAGGACATAGAACTTGTCTATATTATTTTTATTTAATTTATTCAAAATACCATGTAAACTTAAAGTTAAGTTAAAACACTCTTAACCTTAATTCGAAGTACTATATTTGACCATTGAATTTCAAATACAATCTGACAAAATACTAAGGCAAGATTTATATTAGAATGCTTTCTACAACTATCGTAAGCATCTGTCTATAATTGATATGCCTAACTCTCATAAGCTAAATATTAGTAGATTTTTAATTGAAAAATATACAAATTTCTTAATAGCTAATTCATATGTAGGAGTATTTAATTATTTCTTGCACTTATTGAAAACAAACTTTGCTTATGATTGGCCAAATTTACTCATCGTAATTGCGAAAATTCAGCTGAATTCCGCCCTAGAAAGCCATGGAAATATTGATTTTTTTAATGACCACACGATAGATTAATAAAGAAGCTAACATAAAAGTTACGGATTTTGCACTGTACTGATATTTTGTTTTGAAACAGTTCATTAAAAAAGGAACGTAAAATAAATTTTTTATACAATTTTGGGCCCCTCTGATGTGGGGACCTGAGGCCACTGCCCCGAATGCCCCTGCCTTAGTCAGGCCCAGGAGGTCCGATAGAATGTTTGCTATTTGAATTATCACAAAAGCCTATTAAATTCCGGAAAGTGGTAAATTAAACAAACTCCTAATTTCAAAGTAGTGAGAAGAAAACGAAATTATAATTTTATTTTTGGAAGATTATGAATTAACGAATAATTCATGATATTACGTTTTGTGTTTCAATTTTTCTTTTACCTCTGGTTCCTTTCTTCAAACTGTCGATTTATCTTTAGATAAATGATAATGATAATGGAATGTAATAAAATCTATATAAAATTTTTTCATCTAATTGTTCTGAATTTCAAGAGTAATAAATTCCATTAAATGAAAAATTTATTAGCTTTTTGTATTTTCTTTGAAAAATAAATAAAGTTTATAATATATATAAATAATATTTATAAGATTTCAATCCAATTTCACATTAATTTGCCTACGTTACCAATATAAATTTTGAGGAAATGCTTTAGTTTTATTTAATCTGGCGAATCCAAAGTACCCATTTCATAACAAAATTTACAAATTGCACCAATAGAAAGAAGTTTAAAATGTTTGTCATAAGGAGAAGAGCATCACTAAGAGAATAAGAAGAAATTATTTTAAAATTAAATCTACAATTGCAAAATTGAAGTTACTATGTGAGAAAATTATTATTTTTTGTCATAATTTGTCTTAATTAATTTAATCCATTAATCAGGTTAAACTGGTTTGAAACAATGTTTTTAAACATTTTCAATTTTTTTAGTTGACAAGCAAAGTTTTTGAGCTCAACCGATTTTAAATTAAAAAGTAATAATTTTTTTAAAAAAACGCGTTGATTTTCTTAATATTGACACATGCGTAATCTGATAATCACATGATTGTTTCGAACTGGTTTAAACTGGTTAATGACTCAAATTGATTAAGATAATTCGAAAGAATTCAGAGACCATTTGGAATTTTTTTTTATAATTTGAAAATAAAGTTGTAACTTTAATGGCGATAAATCGCCAAATATGACAACCTTCTGCATTATTTTCTAATAAAATTATTTTAATTAGTTGAAATAATCCCTAAACCAACAATCCTTATCGATTAAATAGATAATATTTTAACTTGTTTGATTTATTTAGAAAAAACGTTGCATGAGTTAGGCAATAAAACTGTGATTTCCATGAGAAAAGTTACAACTAGATCGATAGGTAATTCAAAAGCTGTACAGTGAAAGAGGACTGCAAAATTAAACTACATTAGCAGACGATAGGTAAAGGAAAAACTATACTGTGGAAGTCGACTCCAACAGAAAACCACATAAGCAGACGATAGATATTTCAAACCGCTTCAAAAACCTCAAACTAAAACAACACCATATTCTCACATGATAACAAGACACAAGTGAGTAATAAAAAATTTCAATTAATGGTTTGGTACGATCTGCTATGTAAGTAAGAAAGAATTCAGTGTTAACAATTAAGAAATTAATTGTTAACATTGAATTAATTTTGTTAACGATCAAGAAAAATAATAATAAAAAAAACTTTTCAAAATAAATATTGCATTTTAAATTTATTTTTTGAAAAAATTTCTAATTTCTCGGCAGCGTTTTTCCTTAAAATACAGCATTAAAGCATTATTTATTACTTAACCGAGTTTTAAAAAATAAAAATATTTTCTAAAACACCATAGAAAAAATGCAATATTGTTTTCTCAACGGTGGTGTTATCAATCATTACGCGGATGAAAAAATAATTAAATACCAGGTAGTCGTTTCACATTATTGCGCAATATAATGCAATTTTATGTTATATTCAATATTTAGCAATATTACACAATGTTGAAAATATTGTTTTATACCATATAATACACTGTAAATATTCGCAATATTGTACATTAGACATTAATCATATTCTCAATATTATTTAATATCATTTACAGTTGAGTGTAAAACTAAAGCAACCGTGTAAATTTTAAGCAAGTAGCCATGAATTTCTAGAAAAACGGTTATTGCGATTAGTTCAATGAAAATGCAATTCACACTTCTTCTAAACAGAATTTACATAAAATTTAATAGAAATCAAATTTCAAATTTAGTATAAAAACTCTCTACAAAATTTCAATTATCTTGCTCAAAGCATTTTTGAGTTTTTTCCTAAACCCTAAAATTAAATTTTATTTATATGCAAGATATTAATAACACAAAAATTATAATCTATAGTTGTAAAAGATTTTTGAAATGCCGAATTAATGTGAGCGTATTATATCTCGAACTGCAGAACTTTGAATCCGTATTTGAATGTAAGTTTACAACCTTTCAGAAACCAAATGAATTTTTATTTTTAAGCAATTATTTAATAAGATAAATTTTAAAGCTTTTTGATAATTTTTTAATAATAAAATTTCATTATATAATAGCAATGGATAGCAAGATGTACAATCACAGAATTAATAAAATTAAATAGTTAAGATTATTGAGAATTTTAGAGCAACGTTTATTAGGATTATTTACCTTTATTATGATTTATGATTATTTTTCATTTCGACAATAAATTCCTATCAAATTTGTCTCAAATTAACTTAGTAAATATTCACGTGATTAAAAAAATCTATTATAACTGACATTGCATTTTATTAAACTAAGTTAAGTTAAAAATTAAAGAAAATAAATCTTCAAAATAAAGAAAATTATTTACTAAATAAATATAACTAGTTTTCCTTCAATCATTTATCTTAGTCACCCCTTTCCAAATCCTACCACTTTTTGAGATTTACTACTGAAATCTATGCTACTTGGTCTTGGCGATATTTGTAATTCGTCTTGGCAATATTTTTGATTCATCTTGGCGATATTTGTAATTCGTATTGGCGATATCTGGATGATATTCTTTGGCGAGAAAAGTGCGAGCTCTACAATATTGGAGATACCAGAAAGGATCGAGTTTTTCAACCGTTAGAGAAGCGAGTTATTAGCGGTTCGGTTATTTCTGTTGTCGCGCCAAATGAAGACAAGAATTTCATTTCTTTGATTTAATTAGAAGTAATTTCAGTAGAACCATTACTGTTGTTTAAAAATAAATTTTAATCATTTCAGTTTTATAATTACACTAGACATTTCTTTTTTAAAGAAAGTAATTATTTTTTGTAACATTGTTGATTTTTTATTTGCATTTAAATGCAATTGTATATTTGAACTTAATAATATGATTTAACGAATAGATACTTGATTAGTTTAGTTATTCAATAAATGCCGTATAATTTTTGATATATTTTATTGATATGAAATGATTAAATCAAGACAGATATAAAGGGACTCAAACGTTAGATATTATTTTGAAGTCAAAGGGAAAAAACTGATATAAGGTTGATTACATTTGAGAATATAATCAAGTTGCATATGATTGTTTGATTAAAAAAAATTTTGATCAAAACCAATTTAAAGAAGGAATTAAATAAATTGGTTTATAATCCATCCGTCCTATTTGTGACCTTACATCTCCTGCCTTCATTTAAAAAAAGCTTCATTGCACAACATAAATTCTTGTGTAAAGTCAATGTTATATGCTTTAAGCATAATACAATCTGTGAATCCCAAACAAGATGACGCGTTTATTAAAGATCTTCATATATAATACACTAGCCGCCTTTGGCGACCAGCTGGTTCGCCATGAGTAATGCGTTCTAAAGTTTTCACTTAAATCACATATTCATTAGCCAAAATTTAAGAAAATAGTTAAAGTTAAAAGATTCGGTTTTTAGTAGTTAAAGAGTCGGTAACTTTAATAATTTATCGATTATGCTTCCAAAATATTAAAAATGTTTTTTTCGGTGATATTGCCAAAATGTTAAATATGTTTTTTAAAGAAAGCGAAAAAGGGAAAAAATTATTGAATTAATGATACAGATATTGCAAACGATTATAGAAACATGCCATTAAGTCGGGATTTCAATGTATATCCTGTCTAAATTCAATCAGGTTTACTGTAAATAAAGATAATTTATGGAATTAATGATATAGATATTGCAAACGATCATAGAAACCTTTGTTTTGCATTTCTTTTTTTAGAAAATATCACATTTATATATATTTTTTATTTTATCCAGTCACATGCTGAAAGTTGAATATCTTTAGATTTTATTTGCGATGATAGTTTTTTTTTTATTTGAACTTCCGTCATCGTTATCTTTTATTTTATCCAGTAACGTGCTAAAAAAACATGGTTAAAATATTTCTTTAAAAATTCGTTAAAAATAGATTCTTGAGTTATACATTAAAACACTGATACCATTAGAAAGCTAATTTTTTAATCTTTAAATTGATGTTAAAATCATGTTTGTCCGATAATATTTTTGGAAGTTATAGCGAAGAAACGTCGAAATTTCGCTTAAATTTTAATTAATTCAAATTCTGATTAAAAATTCAGAAAAAGGGCTCCGAGGTGCACATTCCCTACCTCCAAGGTATACATGTACCAAAGTGGGTAGCTGTAAGTCCAACGGTCTGGCCTGTGGAGCGCCAACACACACACACACACACACACACACACGCACGCACGCATGCATTGAGCTTTATTATAAGTATAGATAAAGGATGATTATCACATAAAGCAGAAGTTTGATCCCTCATCTCCCATACAAAAATTCATCCACTTACCTTAGTGTATTTTCTATTACCCTTACATCAGTATGGAAATTATGCATTCTTTATAGCCTTTTTAATTATTCGCCAAATATATATAAGCTGTGGTAATTATAGTTCTTCAAATAAAAATTCAAAAAAAAAAATTGTAATTGTAAAACAAAGGGTGAAAGCAAAAATTTTAATATGACATGTAGGTTTAGTACAGTTTTTGATAAATGATTCAGTGCATAATAAATTAAATATATCTTTGACTTTTAACCCACACATTATATACAACAACTATATATATATATAATGTGTGTGTGTATGGTTGTATTAGCAATAAAAGCTTAGTTCAAAGGAGTATAGTAAAATCAAATAGAAAAGGAATCCGGCTTGAAGACTTTTTCCAAGAACCAACCTCAGACTGGGATTCAAAATAAAGGATTTATTATTTTTTCTGTGAGGAATAAGCCGTCGTCTAACAGTATTGACCCCTTGTGACCTAAAAAGTAAGGCCAAAGAGATACACCATTTTTACAGAAAAGACACAAAACAACAGGGAAAACATCGAGGAAAAAGCAAAAATACATAAAATAAAACTACATCAGAAAATTTAATCCCTAATTAAAAAAAAAAAAAGGAAAGAACATACCATCAACAGACAAAGAAATTTTGACTAAAGTGTCCTATTCTCTTTTTCTAATACTAAATTTTAACTCAAATGTCCGATCACCTTTTTCTTTTGCTAAATGCAATGATAGTTTTTTATTTTTATTTTGTTCGAATCTGAAATAATTTTGTTTCGATCCCAATATTTAGTTTCATTTCGTTTCCTAAATTATTTTAATTTAGGTTTGTTTTATAAATAGGCTTTATTTCATTTTGCTTTTAGTTTTGTTTACTTTTTGTAGTTTAATTCTGAAATAATTTTTACTTTCGATTCCAACATAATTTAGTCTCGTTTCCGAAATAATTTTTTAGTTTCCTTTCCGAAATAATTTAAATTTTGATGACTTTTGAAAACTTATTTTAATTGCTTAATATTTTTATCTAATCATATTTATATTTACCTTTTTATGCTATTTATCTAACCAGTTCTAATTAAATTAACAATACTTGCAAATACATGAAAGGTAAAATTATGTATATTCTGTCTATATAACAGAATGTAAATATGCGTATATAAAGCTAAAATTCATTGATTGATTTAGATGAAAGCTTTCTAGACGTAACTTACTCCAACCAAAATATACTAAGAAAAAAAAGTGGTATTCAAGAAAGTTTTCTGGTAGATTCAAAGTCAAAAATTAACAAAGCTATTTAATTCCTTGAAATTATACATGACTTTTCTTACTTATGTAGAATAATTTAATATAACCGTCTATATTATGTCAATTAGATTCGCAAAACATATTCTATAACACATATGGAATTAAATAAAAATAATAAAATAAATCCGCAAGACATTTTATGAAAAGTTATATATATATATATATATATATATATATATATATATATATATATA
>JAPMOQ010037557.1:613878-661228 GCA_026543055.1 Argiope trifasciata | reverse complement strand
AATAGTGAACAAATGATTTAGATAATAAACATGAGAAGATTTTTTTTAGTATAAAATAATTAATATCCAATAAAAATCATTTCGTTTTCCATTTTCGTTCTAAATATGATTATGTGTCTCATTTCAACTTTCAATCCCCCCCCCCCCCTCCCACCTAAATGGATAGAGGTGTCGGCTTTCCCATTCGAACAAGATTTAATATTGCAATATCTGTCCCAAAATATCCTCTTTTTATTTTTAAATGGAACTTAAATATAAATATTTGAGGATAATTCCAAAATGTGTAAAAGGAAAACAGTTTTTATTTGCAGTTTTTGGAACTACTTATATTTCTAAGTAATTTCACTGTGATTATTACGCGCAGCACTTACTGTCATTATCAGGGATTTACTCAAGAGAATGTCTCCATTGTTTTGATATGTAATAGTGTCATTATGAGAATATATTGAATTAGGGATCTAGCCTATTAATGGGAAACTGTTCGAGATACATACTGTCTTACCGTCAGGAGAAAAACCCTAGTAACTCCAAAAGTAGAGGTCTGTTGGTTTGAGAATGGGATTTCTATTACATTTTGGGGGTGTAAAAAAAAGGACAGCATTTATTTTGGCGCCAAAAGAACCGGTATCATTATAATTAGAGGAATCGCCGGCTATATATTCAGTTAATAATAGATGCCAGATAAATAATTTTGTGTAATGTTATAATTTATGGAAATTCTTTGGAAACATCTATTCTTCAAAAATTTGTGGATATTACGTAATGTTTAATATACCTGTAAGAAGTGCTACGGAGGTCTGGATAACCGATTTTAGAGTGTAGGGGTTATTACAAAGATTCCGATAAATACTTCGTTAGTTCTCAAAAGAATACGAAAGGAATAAATATCTTTAATGTTGCCTATTTATTGATTTATTTATATTTTAATTCTTTTGCTGAATTTCTTGTTTTTACTTTTTATTTATATCAAACAGTAACAGATTTATTATGAATCAAACAGTTCCAAATTAACTAATCTTTTTTTCTGATGCTAAATTTATTATTTGAAACTATCGTTTTCACCTTATCCAAAACTCATAAAACTCCCACTTATAAAAGGTTGGGGGATTTAGTTTTGAAAAGTAAGCTTTCGTACTTAAAGACATATGAATCATCGAGAAAATATGAAGCTATTTTGTTATTATCCAGGGGTTTTTATTTAATCAACGGCAGTCCCAGGTCTTAAAAAAACCAATACAAAAGTAGTTCAAGAATTATCGTTGAAGGCATTATTTTAAAGCTTAAATAACAAGGAATTTCTAAGTTTATCAACAATTTAATTGTTTTTAATTGTCATATAAATACATCTATATTAAGAAAAGCGAAAAGAATTTCTCGCCTAATGAAGCACGTTTCGTCAACCAAATGTTAGGGTCTGCTTTAATACCAACATCCCTCCTTACTTAGAGTCGTCTGATAAAGGTTTTTCGTGACGGTAGGACAGTATTTGATTCTTATTAAAATATTACGATGCTAAGCATAAATCATTTGGTACTGTGTAAATGTACAAGAAAGACTAATAAAAAAAATTAGTAAAAATTCTTAGAGACACACTTCAATATAATAAAAAAATCTATTTCAATGAATTTGTTTTTAATATGGTAACCCAAAAATGAAAGCTGAATAGTTTTGTTAGCAACCCTGTTTGGCTGATTTGTTGGCGAATTTTTAACTTATTGAACTGTGCACCTGCCAGTTTGGAGATTTGGCATTCTTGGCGATGTAAAGTAGATTTTAATCGAAAATTTAATTCCTCAAGGAAATAGATCTTTATCTTAGATTATAATGAATAAATAATCCAATCGCTGGTCTGATTGATCACTTCTGTTTACTCAAAGTGTTAACTGATTTTCTCGTGACGAGTTTCATTTTTATTATTATCGTTTTCATCTTTTTTCAACACCTGCCGTTTTAAAAGAAAAATTGAGCATTGAAGCTAATTCAATTTGCTTTTCCTAAAGGGCTAGGCGTGTCAATAAACTTGAAACAATCGTTTAGTTATTATCGTTTCCGCTTTTTATTTTATTTTATTCTATTCATCAGAACTTTGTGATAGCTATTGTTTTATGAACGCCTTTTGAGGTGTGAATCAGTTTTCACCTGCTCTGGGTTTTATCAGGTGTTATTATTACAGGAAATTCTAAATTTTTAAGACCATAAAAATACTTTCTAAGGTAATAATAATAATCATTCGTGTGGAAATTTTTTATGATAATAAAGAAAAAAAACTATTCTGCCAGCAGCACAAAACTCCATTCGTCCTTCTTTAAAAATTTAACTATTATTTTATTTGCAGAAAGAAATGTAACTATTTCATAATATTTAATGCTATTTGAGAAAAAATTTGTAATACTCGATATAAAGAAATATATTTTTAAATAAAAAAATTAAATCAGATTTGTACATTTCTACTGTCATATCGAAACATAACAATACTTCAGACATGATTCTCTATCTTTCTTTCAGTTATAAAGACATTCTCTTAATTATGACAGTTATAATACACTCAAAAAATTAATTTTATGTCCACGCAAAGTGGATTAAATATAAATCCAGCAATTCGAATAAAGAAAGACTATAATTCAACCCTAATTAGAAAAACTCACGATTAATATTGTTATTGTCGTCTACTCTTATCTTTGTTTTAAAAATTCTATCTTAATTATAGCAAATGAATATTTAACGTAAACATATATATGTACTTATTAACTTTGCAGCTCCTGTATTTATAACGCGGTTATTGAAATAATAAAAAAGAATTATTTAAAATATAATCAATCCAATACCTAAAAAAAGGATGGCAACAAAATATACTTAAAATAATAACAATGCATATAATAATAATAAGTCTCTAAAATTATAAAAAGATTTAAATGGGAAAAAAATTTATATCAACGAACAGCAAATTTTTTTAAAATTATAAAATAGCTCAAAAATGGTTTTTTGTTCTATGACATTCCCCGAAGTTATTATGAGAGAATGTTAAAATTTTTATTCATTTTAAATTTAAAAAAATTATTTTAAATATTAAAAAACACTCTCATAATGAGTATCAACAACTCATGAAGTTAAAACTTGCCAAATTTTGATCGTTTTAAGTACAATATTTATGATTTCATCTTGCATATAGCATGACGCTTCATCCCGATTATATGCCATTTTATAAACACTTTTATATTAAAATTCATTTCTGTATACACTAAATTCAACATAAAAAATAATCTAATTTTTTAAATCCTAATTTTTCAGTATGCACTCTCTAAGTAGAACTCCCTGTCTAAACAAGAAATGAAAAATTGTTCTAAACTTATTAATCACTGAATCTTATTCCTACAGAAATCACGGCATAACGTGACTTTAAATAATTGGTGCAATTTTCTGCGTTTTGCAAATAAATTACAAAGAACATTGCTGACATTTATCCACTTCAAACACTAAAATCTATGATTTATTACAAGCTAGAATAATAAGCATGAGTTTGCTTATAGGAAGTTGCATATAAATAATAGATTACAACAAAGCATTTCGCGGCAAGCAATTCACAAAATGCAACTAGGGATTGTGGAATAGGTGCCAAAGATATGGTTAATGTGACCGTCAATTCTCCTGTTCAGCATTTATGGATGATTATTTCTCTCCCTGGCACTTGATATCAGATAATTTATACTCACAGTAGGCACAGGAAATGCTGCAGCACTGCGCATGATCAAAATTTGGATTCATTTGCCGGAATGCGTTAGTATATCTTTAAGAGTAATTCTTGCTTTAAAATTTAGTAATATTTATTGATGAAAAATTATAGTTTTTAAAAACTCATTAAATACTAATTAATTAACTAAAGTAGAGGAATTTATCCAATTTTCGTATTATTATATTAATGAAATGAAATGAAACTTGGATAAAGTCATATATTATTATAAGAAAATACTGTAACCCAGTGTTTCTCAACCTTTAAGTATTCACGCCCCAATTTTCAATCATAATTTTCATCGCGCCCCCCCTCCCCACCGCATACAATAAAATGTATAAAATAAAAATGTATTTTGAGTGTTTTGGCGCTAAACCTACACTACAACCTTAATTTCAAACTTGTTAAAATTAATGCTATGTATATTTTCGTGTAATTGCAATTCACCGTATCAAATATTCATGGCAGCAGACTTATGCAGAATCATGGATAAATTTCTAAGCGGGTGTAAGCGAGCATTAGTCGATAGACAAGCATCAACAAGTACACAGCAGAGCAGGGTTTCAAAAATAAAATCAAGAAAATTTTCTCAAGAATACTTAAATTTTGGGTTCACTAGTACTGAAGTAAATGAAGAAGAAAGGCCCGTGTGTATCATTTGCTCAAATATGTTGGTGGCAGACAGCATGAAACCTAATAAACTTAAGCGACATTTGGAAACGCTTCAGAGTGAGTACGTAAACAAACCCAGGGAATTCTTCGAATTAAAATTAAAATCATATGAAAAGCAAAAATCATTGTATAAAAAAATTGTCTCTGAATTAAAAAGCTATAATTGCCTCTTACAAAGTTTAATATAAAATAGCTAGATGTAAAAAGCCTCACACCATTGGTGTAGAGCTTATTTTGCCAGCCACAATTGAGATTGTAGAAATTGTGTTTGGAAATAATTTTGCAAAAAAAAAAAAAAAATGCAATCTATACCTCTTTCAAATGATACTGTTGCCCGTTGAATTGCTGATAAAGCTGAAGGTGTAGAGTGTCAGCTTTTGTCGAAGTTACGCGACAAATTTTTTTCAATACAATTCGATGAGGCAACAGATAGTAATAAAGATGCTCATTTCATTGCCTATGTTAGATTTTGTGATGATATGTCAGTAATAGAAGAATTACTTTTCTGCAAACCAATAGGACTCAAAGCAACAGCACTCGCATTATTTGCTATCTTAAATGATTTTATGAACGATGCAAACATAGAATGGAAAAACTGCTTTGGAATATGCACCGATTTTGCTTGTTCTATGTCCGGAAGATTCCAAAGTATTCAAGCACTTGTGAAACAAAAATTGCCACAGTGCGTCTGGACACATTGCATAATCCACAGAGAAGCTTTGGCTTCCAAAGAAATGAGTCCTGGTTTGAATGTTATGTTAACTACGGTTGTAACCGTAGTAAATTTTATAAAAATGAGACCCCTGAAATCAAGAATCCTTTTCACACTTTGTAAAGACATGGGTGCAGTATATTCAGCGTTACTATTTTATTGCTAGGCAAGATGGTTATCACGAGGGAAATTTTTGCAACGCGTTTATGAATTAAGAGAAGAAATCGCCGTTTTCCTAGAAGAGGTAAACAGGCCGGAAGGTGAGAATTTTCACGATAGTTTATTTGTGATGAAATTGAGCTACATGTTCGACATTTTCGAGAAATTAAATAACGTGAATCTTCAACTGCAAGGAACAAATACACATATATTGCATACTAGTGATATAGTTAATGATTTTTGTAGAAAATTGGAATTCTGGAGCAGAAATTTAAAGCAAGAAAACTTAACAATGTTTGCAAATTTGAATGATTGTATGAAAACGTACAAGGCTGAAGAACAACGTGTAAAGTTGTTTTTGTAACCATTGAAAATCATTTAACAATGCTAGCAAAGAATTTTAAGAAGTACTTTCTTGTTGACGACAAACTGACATCAAGTTACAAGTGGGTGAGGGATCCATTTCAAAATACACCCGAAGGACTCTCAATTGAAGAGGATGAAGCCTTCAGAGACTTCACGGCAAGCGACGAAACCAAAAGACAATTTAGTAATAAATCACTCTTTGGATTTTGGGCAGGAGTGGATGATGAGTTTTCTGCACTAAAAAAAAAGGGGGCATTTCGCCTTCTACTACCAATTTCAACATCTTACCTTTGTGAAACTGGATTTTCAGAGGTGGTTTCTTTGATGACAAAATATAGAGCTAAGCTAAATATAGAAAAAGAACTGAGAGTGTCTATTTCTAATATTAAACCCTCCTTCAAAAAACTTTGCTCTGCAAGACAGGCCCAAAGAAGTCACTAATAATGATTAAATCTGTTTTTAATTTAGTAAATTGTTTTAATTTAATAAGTTAATTATTAAACATGTTGAAATGTATTTTGTTTTGTATGTGTTCTTTCCTTTCAGTCACTTAATCAATTTTTTAAAATAACATTTTCTCTTGGATATGCTCGCGCCCCCCCATTAGTGTGCACGCGCCCCCCTAGGGGGGCGCGCCCCACAGGTTGAGAATCACTGCTGTAACCATCAAAGAATTCGAACTCGAGATTTTGACTAATCTCCACGCTTTAGACCACCCAGAATTTGAAGAACACATTTTTGGGAAATATCCGTCAGTATGTCTATCTGTTACAAAATTAACTCAAAAAAACTTTGAACTGAACAGATCAGGTATATTATTCCATACAAACCGACTTGAAATTCTAAATAAATTGTGTATGTGTTTAATAATTTCTACAACAGACAGTGTTTGTTACCTAGGAAAAGAACAATACATTTATAACTTTTCTAATTTTATGATCTATAAATTTAGAATATCTTATTTTCTTTGTTTTTTTATCTGCTTGTTGTACCTGATAAATTACATTATCACCAACACTAAAAGTAGAAAAAAACTGATGAGTTATTTGGGGATAAAAAAAAGGGAATTATAGAGGTTTTTTTTCCTTTATTTCAATTAATCGCTTATTAATACCATGCAATTTGCTACCTTAAAAGAAGATATAGGCTTCCGAATCATGGATTAATGCATATTGTACAATATCAAAACTGTAGCCCAAAAAATTTAAGGTACAACTTGTCTTTTGTGTCTAATTTGTGAACGAATAATAAAATGAAACGAGCGAAACAAGAATTTTAGAAGAAATGTGCTCTTAGCGGTTTTTTTAATGAAAAAAAGTACATCACAGTTTTATGTGATAAAATGTCATGGAAACATTACAAAAATGGATTCTAATAAAGCATTTGTTCACCACTAGCTGCAATACATTGAGGATTTTGAGTTGTCGATCATTGAAATGGGAAGACCAGATACGGATTACACCTAGTTCCGATTTTTGCTTAAAGATGCTCTATCGGATTCAAGTCTGTAGATCGAGCTAGCCATTCTATTCTCTTCATATAATGACTTTCAAGATAGGTCTCAATCAACCGAGCTCCATGTGGTCACGCCTTGTTTATCAGAAAAACATAATTATCTATACTTATAATAAAGCTTAATGTGTGTGTGTGTGTGTTGGCGCTCTACAGGCCAGACCGTTGGACCTACAGCTACCAAATTTGGTACATGTATACCTTGGAGGTTGGGAATGTGCACCTCGGAGCCCTTTTTTCGAATTTTTAATTAGAATTTGAATTAATTAAAATTTAAGCGAAATTTCGACGTTTTTCTGCTATAACTTCCGAAATTATTATCGGACAAACATGATTTTAACATCAATTTAAAGATAAAAAAATTAGCTTTTTAATTTCTTTTAATGTATAACTCAAGCGTCTATTTTTAACGAATTTTTAAAGAAATATTTTAACCAAGTTTTTTTAGCACGTGACTGGATAAAATAAAAGAAAACGATGGTGGAAGTTCAAATAAAAAAACAACTATCATTGCAAATCAAATCTAAATACATGCAACTTTTAGCACTTGACTGGATAAAATAAAATAAATATAAAATGTGATATTTTCTACAAAAATAAATGCAAAGCAAAGGCTTTTATGATCGTTTGCAATATCTAAATAATTAATTCAACAAATCTTCTTTATTTACGGTAAACCTGATTGAATTTAGACAGGATATGCATTGAAATCCTGATTTAATGGCATATATCTATAATCGTTTGCAATATCTGTATCATTAATTCAATAATTGCTTTCCCTTTTTCGCTTTCTTTAAAAAAACATATTTAATTTTTTGGCAACATCACCGAAAAAAACATTTTTAATATTTTGGAAGCATAACCGATAATTAAAACTGACTGATTTATAAAATTAAAGAATATTATTAAGAAAACGTGAAAACGGGAGGGCGATATTTACCGAACTAAGTTTTGGAGTGTATATTTTGTATATTTTTTAATGAATTCAATCGTTTTTTTTCTAATGGTAAATACATAATAGAAAATCTTTCGCATGTTGAAAAAATAAAATAAAAATAGTTTGGTTCAGTTAAAATATAACTTTATTTTTTTATTTCAAAGGAGAAAGTATCAGATCCATTTTAACATAACCCTTCAGGAATTAACATAACTATTTTTTTTTTAATTTTATATCATGAATATTGTTCGAAGATTTCTGGCGTAAATATTTCAGACATTTGAACTGGATTATACACCGTTTCGATGTGAACATATATATAATAAATGTGGGGAATTAAAAATTCTGATTTTACAATTTACATTATATTGAAAAAAAAAAAAAGGCCTGAAATATAAAAAATGTCAATTTAATGCTCAGAATTGATCGAAAAATATGTATTAAATAGAAATATTCCTTACGCATGCTCAAAGTTACAATAAATACTCCCTCATTCTATTCGAATTTCTGGAGGTTTTTAGAACTAAAAGCGAAGGGTTAATCTTCGTAACTTCCAAGTAATTGCCACCTTTGCATGCCACGTTGCCAGATCCATTACAGATATAAAATATTTAATCGTCTGCTGAGCTACTTTTGCTTTGACAAATGAACTCGCATGCGAAGCCCACCCTACTCCCCTGCAAAAGGGGTGGACGGTCGGATGCGTACTAATGAATGGAACAGTGGGAACGGAAGAGTTAAAATTGTTTGCGGTCGAGTGAATGTGCCAAACGAAAGTTATTTGGTAGGGAGATAATAGGGGTGGATCACTAGGGAGGGGCAACTGTAATCAACTCAACGGAACTCCGCTGGATGAGTGAACATGGTTTCGGAAGTAGAACAACCCATTTTACAAATGGTTCGACGCGTCGTAAATTCTATTTCTTTTGGTATGATAGAAGTTTTATTTTGTTGTGTTAGTTAAGCTGTTTCAAATACGGTGGAAACACTGGTATTCGACCACATTCGCGATGTTTTTTAAAAAGTGTTATTTCTTGTTATTCAGACATTTCTCTTTCCAAAACAGTTTGTTTTTTCTTAGAAAAGAAAGGTCTAACCTATTGTCCAGAGAAATTTTAAGCAATTTTTTTTTCAGTTAAAATTTGTCATCAATTTTCTCAAAACTTTAATTTTTATAAAAATTATCCACCATTAACATGATATCACAAAAACTAATCGAGGTATTTACGTAAAAATTTCAGCGTGTGTTTTAAATAATATGGACAATGAAATGAACCAAAAGTTTTATTGTTGATGAACTACTTTTTCATTTATAGGTGTTTTTAGAAAAATTAAGTTGTGAATTTATGGAAAAAATGCATATATACGTATATTTTTACCCGTAACTTCTTTGCATCCCAAGATGTTTCTTAGATTTTGGTTCATTTCATTCATCATTTGATTCTATAACTTGTGTACAAAGAAAAATAGGACTTCTGCATTACAGTTTTGTGTAGAATGTCAACCGTTTTGGTTAAATTTCACTAAAATTGACCACACATTTTCCTATTTCTCAAAATATATTATATTCTCAAATTATGTTTTTGTGTTTATAGTGTTTATAATTGATAATGCATCTGAAAATTAAAAAAAGGTTTTTTAAAAACGAAATTTTTCAATTTTTTTTCCTTCGAACGCAGTCGATTACCTTAAGCTATTTCGAATACGGTGGAAATTTCGTTAATTTCAGAAAATCAAGACTTTATAAAAATGGAAATTGTATTTAGTAAAATTAATTTTAAATAATCTTTAAATTAAAAATAGCGATTAGGATTTATTTTTAAAGTTTAATAGCAATTATAATTAACACAATAATTAACAATAATTTAACATTCAACGATAATTATAATTAACACAGTAATTTAACATTTAAAAGTAATTTATTTTTTACATTTGACAGTGTTCATTAAGTAATTTCTTATTAAATATAAGGTTGCGCGTCACTCCCTCTATTGTTCGATATCATACACAATGTTCGTCAATTCCAGTTACTAAGTTTTTCAACTCCACCTGTCATTCGTATAATGTTGGAAGCTTAAACTTTCCATGATGACAATATACATTTGTCGATTGGCCGGCTTCTGATTCAAAACTCTGAGCTCCCACAATGAGAACATTCTTTGCCCATATCTCCAATATCTAAATATTGACTCAGTTCTTAACGTTTTGTCGCCAAAGTAGCAGCTTCGTGATCAGCTTTTCGTTTCAAATTGGCGAATTCTCGGACGGTCTTCCTTCGCATTTTTTCTTCGTCTCCTATTGCTACTTTCCCCATTACTATTTTTAAAAAAACAATAAAGGATTAACATTATATTGTTTTTAAATATTTAGAAGATTGCTGGCCAAGAGACGAAACATTTTGAAAAGGATGGGAGAAACGGGAACGTTATTCATTAATTAATGTGCTATGTGTTTAAAACAATAATTTATAAAATGATATTGTTTTAAATCATTTGATTTAAGTTAAAGCTTTACTATCATGTGAGACCATGATGTGGGATAGAGACCGATGGAGAAGTCTCGTAATTGTTTCAAACCGGTTTAAACTGGTTAATAGCTTTAATTATAAAGACCTAATAGATAATAAGGAATAACAAATAATAATGTTCTCACATGATAACTTGAAATTTGAGTTATCCCCAGTTTTTTTTCCCCATCATTTTACCTTCGCGTGCAATAAAAACGATTTCTATAACATTGATTATCCTCATTATACCTGCACAATACATATAATATTCTTACATTGTTCTTGGGGTATGTTTAGTGTTTATTTATGTGTATCACAGAGAAGATTTCAAAATGGGTGATAAACGAAAAAAAGAGGCGAAATTATACGCTATGCAGCGATTAGCCGCTGATGTACCAACAAAAAATATATCTCCTGAGTTAGGAGGACTGGGTGAAAAAATTCAGCAGAAATTGAGAAGTAAGAAGAATTGAGTGTTACACAAGTTTATGGAAGTGGAATAAAAGTAAGAAAAGTCATGCTGAAAGGTAGGCATAAAGAAGTCTAGGAAACTTTATTTTTTCTATTCCTACTACTAGTTCACACTCTTCCTTCTTGCATACAGCCGATCACTCCGTCACCACTGAACGTAGCAGTATCGACAGGAAGTTCACACTCTTCCTATATTTATTTATATAGCTTGTTCACATTTTGAATCGTTAATAAAATACTTTTTCCACTAGAGTTCGAGTACATTTTTTAAATTTGTGATGTACTTGATGTTAATTCAGTTGTTTTTTCAAATATTTATTCATTCATAAAATTTTACCAATTTTTAATACTTTAAATAGAGTTTTAGCAGTTTGCAATGAAAATTGAAATCAACGGACAATAGCTCAATCGGTGAAATGCTAGAATTTCAATATTTTTCAAGTGGAGGTGAAGAATAATGGTTCAATTCTTGGGAAAATCAATAATTTTTTTTGATAATTATTTCATAAAAAGTAACTAAAATAAAAATTTTCTTTGTTGACTAAAATAGGAATTGAAATTTAATTTTTTAAAATATTATTTATAATGGCATGACCACTTAAGAGGAAAATGCACACATGTAAGTGGGACAATACTGCAAGAAAAATCTTTGGAATTTATGCAGCAAATGCGAATTCTAACAATGAGAACAGAACAAATTTGGTATAAAAAGTGTGTCTTCTGATATTGGTCAAAGAAATGAGTTCATAGAGCACCGGCTTTTTTTCTTATCCGGCTTGCCCTTTCTTCACATTATGCCGGATACTCGGGAGTGTATTGTTTATCAAATGTAACTCGCAAAGAAACATTTAGCATTTGTAGCAATGTTGACTACTATCTAGTTTCTGATGTCAATGTTAACAGGTCGCGACTTCAGTGTTAGTAGTAGTTATGACGCAATGGAATAGAAAATGATAATGATAATCTCCTTTATTGTTTACGTGATACTTAACCAATTCTGTTAGAATTGAAATTACTACCTCATCCTTTCTTCATCATTTAGATGGTCTTGACGTAAAAATAAACAAATGCAGATATTTTTTTATTAATCAATTCTTCTATCGATTTGTGAGAAAAACTAATAAACTAAATAACAAAAAAATAACTGCAATACTCATCAATCCTCCCGTTTAACCAAAGTATGCTAAATAAGAATCGGTCGAGTATTAGTTTTAATTAAACCCTTCCAAATTTCTTGGGAGTGATAATATGCAAAACTGTAGAGAGCGCTAAAGAGCTACATAGATCTACTGATATATAAAAGGTATATTTTTTTTAATCAATTGATAAGTAACTGAACTTGTATTTCATAAGTATAAACGGTGTTTTCAATGCATCATTAAGTTATTAATTGTTACATAATTCGCCTTAAAAGAAAGTTAATCAATACATAGTTTTTTAATCTTTTCCTATAAATTTAAATTTAAAACTGAATTCTGACTAAGCGACTGTGACAGTCAGATAATATACTAATTGTCGCAGTTATTATTTTTTTTCAAAAAACGAATTTTATTACAAAACTCAGCAATCTGCGTTATCAATTAGTTTATTATTTTTTCTCTCACAAACGGATGAAAGAACTGAATAATAATTTTCAAAAAATACCCGCATTTGTTCCTTTTTAAATCAAGACAATATAAAAAAAAATCTGAGTTTTTTTCTCTCGTTATTCTTTAGTAAACTGGCAGGCCAGGGAATTTCCGTATTAAAGAAAGTTATATGAGCACATATATTTTAATAGGAAATCTATGTTTATTGTACAAAATATATTAAATTGAATTCATGAAATAATAGAACGGGTGTTCAAATAAAAAAGGTACGAAACGATAATGTGGGTATAAATGAAAACTTTATTCAAAGTATGCATCACAGGCCTGAGTACAACGACCCCATTGATCAACGAGCCAAAGAATTCCTTGTTCCCAGAATTCCTGTAGCTATAATGAGACCCAGTTCTTCACCACTTCCTTGAGTTCGCCTTCCGAATTGAAAACCTTTTCTCTTTCAGAGGTGTTTTCAGGGAACCAAACACATGAAAACAGATGTCCAATTTGTAGGACGGGTGGTCGAACTGCTTCACTTGCACGTGGCTACTTCCGCATGTGGACGCGCGTTAAGCCGAGGTTACACGGCCGTCCGTTTCACAGATTTGGTCATAAATCAGACCTCCGACCACTGGGGGACCACACTCCCCCGTTGCCACGAGGATGCGTTGCCCCTTCGACCCCTCTTGGACTCTTTGATGCTTGGTCAGTTTCACCGACAAATTGTCTGTAAAGTCGACGGGCATCGAAGAAGACCAGAAAACCACAAGAGGGGTCAAAGGCGGCACGTGGCTCGTCTGTAGCCTGGGTATAAGGCCTTGTAACCTCGGCTTTATTAAGGAGCAGAATCACACTCTCCATGAGCTGCCCCGGTCTTTTGTTCTTGGTGGATCCGAGTAATCTTCGAGGTGTTTCTCAGAATACATCGGAGTTAATGGCTCTGAACAACATCTAAAGAGCTTCAACTCGGACGGCGAACTCAAGGACGCTATGAGAGACTGGGTCTAATTACGGCCACGGGAACAAGGATTTGACTCAAAATATGATAGTTGTCTACAGTATAAATATTAAATATGCTTACCGAAATTCATCTATACAGTTCTTTTTTTTTTTTTTTTTGTAGTCGTTATTCTAATTTATATTCTAACAGCCGGACATACATCTCTCCTTTGAATGGATTTTGCTTCAAATTTTATACAATTCTATGAATTTGGTATAAAGAAGAAGTCGATACCTGTACCTATTACCTATGCCACCTCATGATTGTCAGTGTGAAATATAACAACCATGAGGCGGCATAGTGCTTTTCAATATGCCAATGATAAGTGCTTATTCAATAAGTCATTAAAAACCACTATCGTTATTATCGCCTTAAAGCACAGAAATTTAAAAAAAGCAATTTATTTTCATTTTTCATAAATTTAAGCTCAATTCTAGAGTGAGATAATGGCTAACATACTTATTAAATAAAAGAATACAGATAATTTTTTTTTCAGAAAATAAAATGTATTTTGCTAATGTATTTCTTTTTGCGAAAGAATGTTTTTCCCCCTCTAAAATGGTAGTAAGTCAAGAACGCTGGTATAAATGTGTCTATAGACCTGAGAACTCCACAGAAATTTGGAATTCTTAGTTCTTAAGAATTTATTATTAATTAAAACTTTATAAAACACAGGGGGGTTATAATTAAACTTCCCATATAAACAGCATCCAACAACGCAAACAAGTAAAAAGGTTGCAACGAAATTAGATACATAGATTTTACACGAGATGTACTCATGGAATTTTCACATTTTTTTTTTAAATTTCCGAAATGTCCACCAACAAGATCCTGTTACGGAAAACATTAAATTTTATAGAAGATATTAATACACCTATCCCCCGATTTACACGGCACTCGGTTTACACGATTTCACTTTTACACGGTTTTTAAATTTGCACCGACCCGGAACGCACCACCGGATTTGCACCATACCAATCAGGAATAAAAGATTGAGAGTCTACGAAAGTGATAACAGTAACTAAATTTCTGATTAAATTTTTTATTTTATATTTCTCGTTTCTATATGTAAAAGGAATTACATAAATATACCTTATATTTTTGTTATTTTATAAATAGACAGCTATTTTTATGTTTCTAAGATATATTTAGTTTTATTTTACGTTGAAATAAATGACTGAATTATGCATATTTTAGTTTGTTTTCGATTTACACGGTTTTATGTATAAGAATCAACGATTTCGATTTACACGGTTTTCTAAGGAACCTGTCTTCAGTATAAATCGGGGGATAGGTGTAATATGTTTTTCGAACTTAGGCAAGTCGAGGTTTAGTCAGATCTCGCATTCGAATCGTGTGGAGATTGCACTATTGAAATATTTCGGATACGAGCTGTTTATATTAATTTACGATCAATAAAATGAAATATAGACAATAACAACATGAAGTTCTAATAGAAAACCGACTGTTACGACAGAAATCAATGGATTTAGAGAATATCTAAAAATATTTCATGAAATGTTGAAATAATGTTGCGTGTTTAATTAAAAACATAAACTCTGTATTATTAAAATAATTTAATTTTGAACTTAATCTCACGAATAACAGTAATTTGTTTGTTTGAATACTGTATTCATTTTCGAGTTCATTATCTTGTATTTATTATTTATTGTTTGCAAGTAATTGAACGTGACGAAATTCATTAGCAAACTTTTGTCGATTTGATCAATAACGCAAATGAATTTTGCTTAGTCAAATATTAGCGCATAACATAATGGAACTTTAGAACAGCAGGTTCAATGAACATAAAAATCATTCCCATTGTAGGAAAATATACAATAATTTCTCTCATAGGAATACAAGCAACAGCTGCTTAAGATTACATACCTGGCTGTGTAATTTCTACGTAACAACAGGCTGTTACAAGTAAGTACATGTTTGAAATACTGGTTTTATGAAACAGCTTCCGTAACTTGGAAACTATTATTTTACTGCAAAAATTGAGAACTTTCTTTTATATAATAGTTGCATATCAGCATCTAAGTGTTCTTTATTATGGTTAAAGTATTTTTTTTTCCTTTTAAAGACATTTTATGGCTTCACCAATTCTAAAACTGGAATTTAAGATGTGATTGTTTTTATTTCCTGAGAAAACTTCATATATGTGGCCAATTTTTCCTGATTTTGTCTGAAATTTCATAGTCATTGATTTTGCTACAAAGTGAAACTATCGAATCGATATTGTTTTGGATTTCAAATTGAAATATCGTAACCTTTATTTTTCAGATTTTATCTTAAAATTATAACGTTTTTCTCCTTTTTACAAAATCTATAACTTAAAATATACTTTTATGCTTTTTTATTTTTAATGATGCTATTCGAACTATTGAATAGACAGACTTCCTCTGTTCAGATTTTAATCAAAATATAATAGATATCTGCAAATTTGTGGCAAAGACCTAAATCTAATTTCAACTGTGTAGCTCAAAGAGTTTTTGTGTAATTTTTGTCGCAGATAAGCAGGTAGACATTTTCTAAAATTTGTTCTTTTCGAACTCAAGAAGTTTCAAATGCGGAGATTTGTCAAAATCTTAGAGCTGGCGATTACTTAACTTTATTTATACTATGTACACGAAAAAATTAAAAAAATGCAGGATTAGAATTACTCAGAATACTGTAGTGAAAAACTCCATGGTCCTAACAAAACTTAACCCTCTGTGACAGCTCAATTTGTAGACCGAAATTGCTTCAAAAATTATGAGATTTTCTTATTTAATTTTTTATTATTTTTTGGCATTTTTTAAGGCTATCTGTATTGGAGGATTGGAAAATGTGTTTTTTCTTTCTATAAGATACTTTTATATAGATTTTTATCAAGAGAAACTAAGTTGCCAGAAAGCAAACTCCAAATATTATCACCAAAAACAAAGTTTTTTAAATAAATTTCATTTGAAATAATTATAGTTAATTTCTACTTATTGTATAATATAAACAAGTAAAATATATAAAATTTGAGGAGGAGGACGAGGAATATTTCTTCATATCAATTTTACACCACTGTGTAACGTTTTGCAAATTTATTGAATCAATTTCAGTCATTGCAATTTGAGGAGGACTCTCTCTTGGCTGAAAATCGCTGACTTCGATAATGTTCTTGCCTATGACAAAAGCCATAAAAAACAAATCTTAAACGTGTTTTTTTGTTTTTTTTGAAAGTTTTATTTAAATGATTCTCAACAGGCGATATAGAGGAATGATCAAAGCATGGAGATATTTCACATACAATAAAACTAGAGATGACACTACACACTAAGACGCCTAAGCAAGAAATTCTGATACTTGGTACATTATTAATTATAAACTGAACTTCAATTTTCCATTCTGACGAGAACAGGCAATTGATAATACTGTTAAATTTAGAAATAAATTAAGAGCAAATAGAAACGATAAATAATGAATAACAAATAGAAATTTGTAAATTATTTAGAAGCAGTTCTCAAAAAAAGGATAAAAGCATTAAACACCATATTGATAAAAGCATAAATGATTTATTTGAAAGAATCCCGAATGAAAAAAATGCCTTCCGTGCAATTTTTTTGTCATTAATTGATCATTGGCAATCAAAATATACGACATACAATTCATTTCTGGCGTTTTTTATTGTCTTTCATGCAATTATGACTCTGTAATTATTATTACGCCGAATTTTCCTCCCTATTATGCACTGCAATGATAAGAATTATGAGGAGATATCTAACACGCAATAAGTTTAAATTGTACAATATTTGTTTCCATTGGGAAATACAAAAAGAAAATTTTTTGGTTAACCCTTAACTGGAGACATGAACTTCTTCATGCGATCAGACATGGAGTCAAAATGATTCCTTTGTTATTTTTCCTCTTCTCTTTTATGAACAGCTTTGGAATTTATTTTGGAAACGCAATACATTCGGAAATTCTGTAGTTACTAAAAATATTAGTATTAAAATGCTAAATGCTAATATTAAATGCTGGAAAGATGTTATAAGAAAAACCTAAACAATCTATTAATGTGTATTTACTTCGTTTAAATATAATAGAATCAAACTAATGTTAAGAATTTAACAAACAAAAATGAAGAATTCAATAATTTAAAATATTATTTTAAGAATACATCGTTATTATTTTGAATTAAAAGCAGAAATATTCAATGTTTATTCAGAGACATGGAGTCAATGACTCCATAAATAAGAACAACAACTTCGAAAAAGAATAATTCGATTATAAGTGTTAAGTGTTCATATTTAAATTTGTGCTGGCATAATGCTGAAAGAACAACTTGAAGATATTGAGGAGATGACTGTTTTAGCATATTTTCTAGATAACTAACCGTTTCCTTAAGCTTCAAATTAAATATATATATTTATATAGCTTGCAGAGCATATTATATTGTTAAAAAATCAAAACAAGACTCCAAGCGTTTCAGAATTCCATCGGTTTCGTTTATTCACTTCACTTCAAATCATAATTTGCAAATTATTGCCAGATTTCAAAAGGTTTACAATGGATCATCAGTTATTATACAAAGTAATTTTAATAAAATATGTTTATCAAAGAGAAAATTCGTTTGCTTTTGCTTTTAATAATATTTTAACAGAAATAGAATTTGTAGCAGTTATAAAATATCTGAAAAGGAATCGTCTGCTTAGTATTTGTTAACAGATTATGATATTTACCGAACAACTGTATTCATGGGCATAATGTCACGTGATAATTAGAGCTAACGAATAACTCGGAGTCATATTGACTATTTTCTCCAGTTACAGATTAACAACGGTGTATTTGTTTGTTTTATTCCCCAGTTATTATTACGAAAGAAAGGATTTTATAAAAGAAGGAAAAAGGAGTACTGCTCCAAAAATTTATTTGAAGCGATTTGGTAAAGAATTGTTTATTGAAAATTTATCATCTTGTATAAAAGTTGTTCACCTATTACCAACATTGCAAACCTTTCTGTTATTATAATAATGCAACCATTTTTTTGTTTACGTCTTTATATTCTAAAATTTACCAATAAACAGAAAGCCTTAATTAAATTAAAAATTAAAACCCATTTCTAAACTGCGCTAAGGAAGGAAAAAAAATCTTTTGACTGACTGAGAATGGCAATGAATACTGATCAGAAGAGGAAGGGGGGATCGGAAACGGGTGGAAATAGAAGAGTTTCACATCTCGCAAACGATTTTGACTCGAAGCGGGGATGGAGTATTGGGGAGGAGGCCTGCTAGGGAGCGGCAGACGAGAAAGGGGCGGCATTTTGATAAGGCGCTAAAAAGCGCGTCTCCGGAAGTCTAAGAATTTTCCAGTTATCCGTAACCGTCGCTTCATTCGCGTCATTGCCAAATCTAATTAATCGAAAATTCGGAAGTGATTTCGTTTGGCAGATTAAAAAAAAAGTCGCTCGGTTTTGAGGGTGGATTGTCACATGTAAAATGCAAATAGAGCTGGCATTTTATATAATCAATGTCACGCTGCGAATCTTTAAATTAAGAACCTCAAACGCAGACGATTCTTTAGGAGGGTGGAGCAAAGGGTGGTTGATTGCCAAAGAGCGGTTAATAGGTTAGGATGAAAAATATGCTAATTGAACTCTTCTTTTGTAGATAAATCTGCGTATTTTGGGACAAGAAGGAGGATTAGCTTATAATTGTTTGAAGTGTTTAGTTCATTAGAATATTATCGTCTGCGAGATTCTTTTGTTCGATTTTTTTTCCACCAAAGTTTTGCTTTAGTTAAAAGGAGGATAGATCGTAGTCTGTCCGTTCAGAGTTAAGTGAAGGAAATGCTAATGAAGTATCTTATCAATTATTCATGCCTGAAGTTGGAATTTTAATCAGTACTTGGAGAGAAAGAAGAAAAGTAAAACTTTAGTTAAGTAATTAAAAGTTGCTTTGCTGAAAGATCACATTTATTAGTGCAATATCTATTTAATCATCAGAAAGAAATCAATATCTTGAGATATGATAGAAAGGAGATCAAAGTGTTTAAAAAATAACAATCGGCTTTAAAATGATGAATAATTTACCAATTCTTCTTTGAACAAACTTAAATTTTTATCTTAAAATGTATGCCGACAAGCTTAAAATAACCTCCTGGATGCCGTAACGGGTCCTAAAATTATTATTTTTTGATTTCGATGTGAATTTGCAAGATTTGAATTTGTCACTATTCGCGAACTACATAGTTTTTAACCCAATAAAAAAATTGACAGCAGTTCGTTTAGGTTTAGTAAAAACAGAGCATTATAGGATCGAACAACTTGTTATTTATTTATTTTTTCCTTGACTTATCGCCTTTTAAAGTTTCTCTTCATATATTTAGAGTTTCAATTTTCTGCATTTCCTTATATTGATTAATATGACATCTCATATTTTTTGCTTGATCTTTTTCGTTCACGGCATTTTAATCTGATCTGTTATTTTAAATCAGCAAATTAAACTCCCCCATGAAAAAGCATATTGTTAGCACCAGATATAAATTCATTTACCCAGTATGAATTCAGATTTAATTAAATTATCTGATCATTGGATTTCGAAAATAATAACATGTTATCTTATCATGGAATAACAAATAAAATTTCTAAATATAAAAACTCGAACATACAAAAAATAATGAATTCAATACTAATAACTATCTTCTACCTATATGAAAGCCGTGCAAGACAAATTAAGTAAAATGGTATCAAAACGAAGAGTGTGATGTATAATTGTCATGCTAAACACAATAATCTATACTTATAATAAAGCTCAATGTGTGTGTGTGTGTGTGGCGCTCTACAGACCAGACCGTTGGACCTACAGCTACCAAATTTGGTACATGTATACCTTGGAGGTCGGGAATGTGCACCTCGGAGCCCTTTTTTCGAATTTTTAATTAGAATTTGAATTAATTAAAATTTAAGCGAAATTTCGATGGTTTTCCGCTATAACTTCCGAAATTATTATCGCACAAACATGATTTTTACTTCAATTTAAAGATTAAAAAATTAGCTTTCTAATGGTATCAGTGTTTTAATGTGTAACTTAAACCTTTATTTTTAACGAATTTTTAAAAAATATTTTAACCATGTTTTTCAACAATATATTTCGGACAAAACAATAAAATTTAATCTGCACGAGCACGTCAAAGGGGAAAAATTAGGTTTTATCAGCGTGTTGCCATCCTATTGACGGAAGTTCAAACTAAAAAAAAAACAACTATCATTGCAAATTAAATCTAAAGAAATGCAACTTTTAGCACGTGACTGGATAAAATAAGAGAAATATAATATGTGACATTTTCTAAAATAAATAATGAACGAGCAAAGGGAAAAAATAGCTTTTATTAGCTCTGTTGAAATCATATAGACAGAAATTCAAATTAAAAAATAAATTAACTATGACTGCAAATTTAGTCGAAAAAAATGTAACATTCACCACGTGATTGGATGAAATTAAATAAATATTAAATGTTATGTTTTCTAAAAAAGAGATACAAGACAAAGGTTTCTATGATCGTTTACAACATCTATATCATTAATTTAGTAAATCAATGTTACGTGACTTTCAAAGTTTAAGTATATCTGGCAGAGAAATTATAAAGAGTGCAAGGCACATAAGTATTTAATTGAAAATCTTAGACCCCATTACTCTTGGCGAACCAGCTGGTCGCCAAAGGCGTCTAGTATAACAATAAAATAAAAAATCTTGGAATTGGGCTGAAACTGACAAGTTATTAAGTATCATCAGAAACTGTGACGTTCTTCTCTAAACTTCTTACAGTTCCTTTTATCTTTCCATGAGCAGACATGTTAAAGAATTAGAGGCATAGTTTTCTTATATGGAAGAAGCACTATCTTCTGGCAATATTGTACATCTTTTGTGGACGAGTACTACCTTCTCCCAACATCGTCTATCTTTAATGGTTGCGCTCAATCTTCTGACAAAATCGTCTGTCTTTAGTGGATGAGCACTATTTTCTAGCAATATTGACTATTCTTTCGTAGATGCCTAGATTTCCTTCCCACCGTCGGCTGCTGAAAATATCTCAGCTTTGTAAATTCATTATGCGCTCAAAGCGTGAAATAAAGAGTGTCCCTATACAACATTTGGAAATTATTTTTAAAGTAAAAAAAAAAAAACTCTATTTATTAATCAGATAGCCCGAGTACCCCTATTCTGTTTGATGGAATTAAAATAAATCTGCCAAATTTCAATTCTGTACTTCTTATGATGCAAATTGCCCAACTGATAATTCTGGCAGGATTGAAATTTAATTTTAGAACATGATTAAACTTATTTTTGTTATTAGTATTTTCTTATATATTAAATAAAACCAAATGTTGAAAAAATAAAATTGACATTTTAAAATCATTTTGCAGTGCAGCTATCCCGATTTCTCTATAACCATTTGCTGGAAGGACGAATTCCATATACCTAAATTAATAAATTATTTTTCAAACATTTTGTCGCAAGTTGGACCACTTCATTTATTATTGAGCAATTACTCGTTAAACGTATTTCATATAAGTAATGTTTTTTTATTCATAAAAGCAAATAACGGTGTTCTAATCTTAACACAATGTTTTATTAATATGGCCGATAAATACTTATTTTAGATATTATTATCATTAATAATAATATTATTTAAATATTAAATTTTCTTGGATTATTTGTAACTACTAATCAGAATAATTTGTATCGAAGTGTATACTTGTGCATTGCTTAAAACTTTCAAAATTTTCATGAATTTGTATTTTACGAAATAAATTTACTCTATATCATGAGAGCTATTCTCAAACAAATGGCTGTATAATATTTTGAACTCAAATGCCTTATTAAAATAAAATATTTAAAATATGTTTTAACCTAAACATATTTTAAAGTACGGACGCATTTGCCAATTATTTTAAAGAAATAAGAGTTTAAAAGTTATTTAATAATTTTTCTGAAATATCATGGAATAGTACAGTCCGCCTGACGACAATCTTATATTCATTTGGAAAGTTTCATAACGGCATATCTTGCATTTGTCCTTGGTAAAGAGCATTGAGTTTGCTTTTTGAAATTTCTTTGAGAACTTACTAAATTGCATGGTCGAATTGATTTAATTTTGATAGAAGAACCACATACAAAATTTCATTTTCTTAAAAAAATTATTATTATGTACTTTAGGAATGGTGTTTGTATGTCCATATCGAGAGAAACGGAGAATACAAATTAATAAAAATTACTTTAAAATTATCTGCAATTTTAGCATGAAGACCGAATTTTAAAATTCATATTCATCCTCACCCTACATACAAACAATGTGAATGACAGACAAATACCTTTTTTTTTCGTATTTGTCCAAACCTTTTAGAAAATTTTCTTTGACATATAAGGAAAATATTCAAATCTTATATAAGAATTTAACATAGAAATAATATAGAAATCGACATGAAACATTCTTTCCTAGAAAATATGAGAAATATATGAAAAATATCAACATATGAAAAATATCAACATATATTTATCAGTTCTTCACAAATAAGAAATATTTAAAAATAATAATTTCAAAGTACCACTTTTTCTTATTAATGCAAAATTAAGCATTTCATTCATTTTTATTGGTGCTGAAAAGCAGATGAAATAGATATAAAAGCCACAAATTGCAATCCATTTCACTGTGAAAAAAAATATATTTCTGAAAAAAAGGTTTTAAAGAATTAACCTAAAATATTTCGTTACAAGACATAGGCTTCCAAAATTAAAGTGTCAACACGTTTTTCTGAATAATTCAAGACTGCTGCAGTTATATTGATAAACATTTGCATGTCTTCTAATAGTATGAAAATTAGACCATGAAATATTAATATTTAATTAAAATAAAATATTTTTTACATAGTTTTTGTAGCAGAAAGGGAAATTAGATCTTTTCGGCATCTGAAAATTTTCGGTTGCAGTATTGTGTAAAACACATATTTAACAGATTACAGTAAGAACGAGTTATCATAATCATATACATCATTCCAGAGGGGTTTGAAGCTATGCAGTTGCAAGCGGCGGTGGTTAAATGATTGCAAATATCACCAAAAGTAGTATACAGCTTGTGAAATGAATTACAAATTAGAAGCAATTTTCAATTGGAGGCCCTATCAATGGCTTCCAGAGTAACGATATCCATACAAGATCGGTGCTTGACATTAATCTTTTCTCAAGAACGAAACAAAGATATAGATTTTATTAAGAAAATTGTATATTCATTTGTTCTGAATGAAACATGTCAGAACAAAAAATAGAGACTCTTAATTAATTAATTATTGTGATTTTTTCCCTTCTGAATACCATGCCATAAATCGACCATCAAAACTTGAGGGGCCGCGGTAGTCTGGTTGGCAGAGCGTCAGTCTTGTAACCGGAAGGTCGAGGATCCTGCCCTCGTCTTGTCCAAAGACCGCCGTGTTGGCTAATGGCAGTTGGGGCACGTTAAATAGGTCGTGACTGCAAAGTCCTCCAAGTTCCCAAAACAAAACGATACCTCTGGGGTTACTGAATCAGGGATGAATCGATATCTGATTTGGATCTAAATTCTGACTTGCTGATGGATGAATGAGTGTATGAAGGAATTCGACCGCCCCCTAAAAAGGGTCTTGTGTGTTCGAGCAAAGTCGTCCTTTCACCTGAACGGTGCTCGTTTACTACGAAAGGCGCTCACCTCTGCCTTAATTCGAAAGAGCTCTGCCCATTCGGGCTTGGCATGACCAAGTAGCATCAGACAACAACATCAAAATTTGAAATGGAAAATTGTGATATTCGTGTCATATTATCTGTATTCGTGCCAAATTTTAGAGAGGATCTAAGCTATCTAACAATACAGTTTCATTTCATACATTTTAATACATCATCAAGCTTACTAAAATCCATTTGTCCTTTAAGAACGAGGAATTTTTGCTATATATGAAGATTTCAAGTATGTAATTATATGATAATTGTTTTTAAGTGAAGATAGTAACTGAAGTGTAGCCAAACTTTACGTTTGGGACTGAATCATTATTTTAAAAAATGTAATTGGTGATATCTTAAAACGCAGGGCAAAACATACTCATATTAGTAATTCGCATAATTTTTCAAATAGTTAACGAGTATTATATTTTTAAAGCTTTTACCATCTGATATACTGTAAGATTTAAAAAATAGAACTTAGTTCTTTGAAAAGTTTTCGCAATCACATTCTAACTAATTTTTCTAAATTTTTTACTTCTTTTCCAATAATTTTTTAAAATTTTGAATTTTAATTCATTTTTTTTTAATTTTGAAATTTCACTACTTTTAAATATAACTGCGATTTTATTCATTATTGAAATTACTTAGAAAGTTTTTTTTAAAGATCTTAAAACAATTAGAATGCAGAATTTTTTTCCATTTTTAAAATTCTACTTCCCTTGTCGAAAGTTTCAATAGAGAATATGCCTTTCCTTTTATCAAAATTATGTGCGCCAAAACACAAATTATTTTTAAATTACTTAAAAAAATAATTATTCCAAGGAAATAAATTACAATTAACAAAAAAATATTTAAAAAATCAATGACTTTAAATGAAATTTGACTTTAACCCACACACCACAAGGGTCAACGTAGCTATATTTTGCGAGAAATTGTTCTGAAATATGCATGGGTATTAAAAATTTATTTGATATTTTGCAGCAATATAAAATATAGTTTTCATTTATAACTATATTTAATATTATTTTTAATAGAAGAATTAGTGTTTTTTGTTTTAGATTTTAAAGGGCATGATTATATTTATTAAAATAATTACTTCTAAAATCAGCGCAACTTGATTTGAAATCTGATTTAAATGTTCGCCACTTTTTATAGAATGAAGTATAGAACTCAAAGAATATGTTTATGCCATTAAAATTACGTCAGTCCAAATCATTAATTAATTTTTGCGTTATTAATATTCATTAATAACGTAATTATGTTCATTTAGATTGGATATTTTTCATTTAGGATTTTATGTTCATTTTTGTTTTGTTTAAATAAATGAAATGCTTTTTAATTATTTTAAATCTGCATCTATTAGAGGAATTATGTCCACGTTTCTCCTACGCAATGGCAAATATTTATTTAATGAGAAAAAGGAGGAGTTAAACATTCGCTGTATGCAAAAGTTTATAGATTTCTCAAAAATTACATTGCTCATTCTCAAAGATTACAATTTTTCATCATTTCTGAATTGCTTAAAATTAATGGGGGGAAATGCTGCTTGCTGATTTTGGTTTTTGAGTATTTGTTTAATTCTAATTATCGTTAAGCAATATGCTTTTTCACTCTCATTATTTTCCTATAATATTTATTTATTTTCGCCCAAAAAGAATAAATCTTAGATAAAATGCTCATATCAGGAGAAATATTAAAGTTCTTATGATTGTTTTCACTCGAAAGTTATAGATGGCGCCAGGAATGATATAGATCTTTAATGTAGATTACAGTGCTTCATTCTTTTAAGCCAATAAAGGAAAAAGGAAATCTTAATATATTTCAACTGAATATGCATTTTCTTTCTTTTTTTTTACAACAAGCTATTATATACATTTTGTACAATGATCTTATAATGCATTTTTTTTTGTATTTTCCTTTCTAAAATCATCTTTCAAACAGATAAATTACTATAGAAAGAATCCATTATGAATAAATATCTACTGTTTAGGAAATTTTAATTGTTCTTTTGGCCATAAATGAATAACTGCTGTCAAGAATTATTTTTTTTAAGTTTCGAAAAAATTTGGCATAAACTGGGAGCAGCAACGAGAGACTACAACTTTTGGTTAATATACCATGATTATATCAGGATAATTTGGCACTTTTTAAGGCATTGTTTTCATATTTAGATTTAAATACTCTCTAAATTTCGATAATAGTATTTTTTTGTCATATTTTTAAAGTTTAAGTCTAAGTGGTAAAATCGGTTGCTAATTCATTCCTGACAAAATAGTTATAAAGAACCTTTTACGACTTTTTTTAAAAAAAAAATTATTATTTGCAGGAAAAGAGCATTAAATATATATAATAAATATTATATTTATACATTATTCAGGAGCATTAAATTTTTCGTAAAGTACATTTGAGGTTGAATCTCCGCTACTCTAAAAGCATCAAAATGGAAAGCTTTATTGTATGTGAAAAGTAAATAAAATTGAACATATTTTCATCGTTTAAAAGGAGTATATTAATTTTAGACTTAAATTAATATTTTGGCGATAGAGGGCAAGAAAAAAATTTAACTTTTTTTTTCGCATTTTATTCCAGAATTTCATTATTAGTATACATTATTCAGGTCAACATTGCTAACTACTCAGAGAGATATGCATAATGATGCTCCACATTTTTAAAAAAGTAGTTAGAAAGACATTGCATTTTATTCATTGGTAAATCATTATTATTTTATCACATAAAATTCACTAAAACATAGTTTTCTTCGATGTTTTACGTATAATTTAATGTTCCATGTAGCTACTTATTGAAAGAGTTCGTTATAAGAAGGAACTTATGCACAACATAAAATTTTACAAGTTTCAAATGCAAATTAGAAAGTTTTCTTCCAAATATTCATTTATTTATTCAAAGGATTTTTAATTTATAATATTGTTGCCCATTTTAAAGCTAAAATTCCTCCCATATTTTGTTGCTTCTAATAGGAATATAAATTTAAATGCAGATCTAATTATAGGAATAATAATAATTTATATAATTATGAAAATAATCATTATATTTATACAACTATGAGAATAATTTATTTTATAGGATGTTATTAAGAAACATCTACATTCAGATTCAAAGGTTTATATTAGGAAACATAGTATTCGTTTTAAAATTTATAAAATTCTTTTCCTAATATTAAAAAGGTTAACTCTTTAAAGTGCGCTTTAATAAATGATATGTCAAATTATAATTGTTCATGTAGTTTAGGCCAAATAAAGAATGACCCCTATTATATTATATTATTTAAAAAATCCTTTATAACTTCTTGACTTTGTAAGTATCATTTTTTTTTGAAAAAAGTATTAACGAAAAAATGAGTTTCATTTGAAATTTTGCGTAACTTTTTTTATGAATTATTTTTGCTGATTAAGAGTAATTTTTACAAAGCTTTATTTTTCAAGGAGGTTATTCATTTCGGCACTCAAGTAAGCTAAATATCATTTTAAAATTTTATTTGATTCTTTTTTACCACTTTTTTAAATACTAAGAAAAAAGAATCCGCAACATCATTTCACAAAAAGTAAAATAAACTAATGCTACATGAATAGTTAAAATTATTTACAACTTTTCTTTTGCACACGTGTAGGGAATAAATATGATACATTTTGCATTCAAAAATAGCATTAACTGAATTATTTAATAAAGTTTAGATTACAAATTTTTTAATTCTATTCATGATTATAAATAATATTATAATAATTCCAAGTACTTCAGATTCAAGACTTTTGTGAGAAAAATTTAACACATAAACAAATATCAATAATTAAAATAAGCATTTTCTTGTTATAGATTCTGTAGTTCATTTCTCTTTAATTATAAAGAGTAATAATGTGGTCAGCAAGCTTGTTGTAATTATTTAATTTTACTAAGAATTTATAAGAAACTCAGGATCATGTATCAGCAATTTCTTATACTCAGAAAGAGACGTTACTCGAGCATAAGAGTGAAAATTCTAGCTTACCAGAAGAACAGAAACTTAAGCTCACATTTAAAGTAGAGAATAATAATAAAATATTATGACAATTTCATTTTGATTTTGATTTCATATTTTTGTCTGATAGATTTTTTTGTGTCTACCAATTACATTCGAATGTCAAATAAAATACTGTCAACATTTTGGAATTTGTGAATGCGCCTTTAAGTGCATCGTTTTAAAGGAAAACAAAAAGTATGATGTAATAAATAAAAAAAAACACTCATTCTAATGAGCTAAAATTTTCTCTCTCGCCTTAAAGTGACGCTGTGCTTCGATTTATACCCAATTTAAATGTGTTGCTATTTAATAGTTTTTAACACTAATTTTGAATTTTTTTCGCACATTACTTTATTTTTTAATGACAAATTACTTTCAATGACAAATATTGTATGAAATCTGTAATTTACCTTACCTTTTCGTTGTAGAAAGAATTGAGGTTAATAATTATTTAAATAAAATAGTAAAAATAAATAAATACTTAATTAAAATAAACAAAATGTTTTATATCAATATTAGAATGATTTCTAAATGAAAGGACCTAGACAAATAAAATTTGGTTTAATGGAAGAGCTTCTGATGTAATTTTGAAATTTTATGAAAAAAATAGATGTTGCTATTGGAAATTTTAAAGTTTTTGTTCGTATTTTAATATATAGAAATACCCTTGTAAAATTCTTAATTCAGAAATATGTAAGAGTATTTTCATTCCTTTCGATTAATATCGCTGTTATGGCTTCTTCTTGCATACAGCCGATCACCGCGCCACCACTAAACGTAGCAGTATCAACAGGGTGGTCGGCTGTATGTATTCAAGAAGAAAAAGCCATTACAGCGATATTAATCGAAAGGAATGAAAATCCTCGTACAGATTTCTGAATTAAGAATTTTACAAGGGTATTTCTATATATTAAAATACGAACAAAAACTTTAAAATTTCCAATAGCAATCGCTGTTCTGACTATAGATCAACGATTCCGGAATAAAGCTGGGAGATTACTTTTTCTCTTTTCCGATACTGCACATCCCATGAATAAGTTGATAATTTCTCCTGCCAAAGATATAGGATATTTCTTCTCCGGTTAAAAATGTTTGTTCCATGCTTATTTCAAACATTTCAGTCATCAATGAGAATTTAAAAATTATCCATGACAGGGATGGGGAAACTACGGCCCGCGGGCCAAATCCGGCCCACCGGAAGGTTCTATCCGGCCCGCGGATAGAATTTTAATTTGCCGGTCAGAGGCAAATTAAGAGAAATATTCATATATTATATATCCATTTCCTTTTCTACTTTGTTTAAATATTATATTTTTTCTTCCTTTTTTTCAAAGAGCTGGTAATAGCTGGTTCGAACGCAGATTTCAAGATTTCAGTGCCATTCAAGCAGAGGTGGATATTTTTATCATGCCATTCAAAGTAAATTGTGAAGCAGTGAGGTCAGATTTGCAGCTTGAATTAATTGAGTTGCAATCTAACAATCATCTCAAGCAATTGTTTCTAAATATGCCAAAGTTAGAGTTTTACAAATCATTACCGAAAATAAGTTTCCCAAATTTAATATCTCATGCCCAGAAAATCAGTGCTATGTTTGCTTCATCATATATATGTGAACAAGTGTTTTCAACTATGAACCTTAGAAAGAATTATTTCAGAAGTAGACTGACAGATGAGCATTTAGTCTCGTTCCTTAGAATCAGTACATCTCACTTCGAACCTCAAAATAAGGAACTTTTAAAAATGAAATCGCAATTTCATTCATCTCATTAATATATTAAATTGTAATACTTGTATATTATTTTTAAAATTTTAGAAAAATTCATCTTGGCCCGCCAAACTTTATTTTTTCGATTTTTGGCCGCGATCGAAAAAGTTTGCCCATCCCTGATCTATGACAAAGGTTGGAGTTGAAGAATCCCAAATTATCATTATTAATAATTTTAAAAGAAGCAGAACGTTTGTGTTTTATTGAACTGTTTTAAAAAAAACGTATTGCAGATACAGCAGTCACACTTTGAATGCCAAGTAAAGGGAATAATACATATTTTGGTAAGAGTGAAATGCGAATGAGTGAATAAAGAATTAATGAAATGGTTCTAACTTATCAGTTTCTACCTCACTTATTTTGCTTAACCCATTTGCATCATATGAAAATATGAAAAAAAGGCCCAATATCACGGAAATTTTTTTATTTCATATTTAGGTGTAAAATTGTATAAAAGTAGAAAAAAATCATTTTTCAGCATTATTTGTTAGTCATTTTGTTCAGTGTGGCAATATTTGAAATGTGGGATGCAGATAGGTATGAAGTATATAATATGGATATAGTATATATCATATTATATGCTATACATATAATATGATGCAGCGTATATATACGCTCCAGTGATAGTGGCCAGAAAAATTGAGCTTATATATACAATAATGACGTTAATAGGTTAATCAAAATTTCAAAAGTTTATTCCCTATCGCTTCCTATTAAATGTGTTTGCCTCTATATAATATCATTTATTGCTCTTTCACAAAACACAACTTTAGAATTGAGAATGACATCACTTCATTTCTATTAAGCACAGTGAAAACCATGATTCATAAAATCTGTGCTTTAGCTATATACTTGGAACCTTAACTAAGAACAAATTACGCAAACAGTAGATTAAAAACCATTTGTAAACATTATATTCATAAATGAAACGGTATAATACGTTTCATACCTTCAAACCATAAAGCTATTCAAACGAAAAATCTGGAGAATTTTTTTGCGAATTGACTTTAAGAAAAAGAAGCCGTCACATTGATAATTACAATTTTTTTTGGAAGCATCATGTTATTGTTGATTTCTAGACAGTAGCGACCTGTAAAGAAAAAGTGAAATTTAAGCAAAACGAAGATAACAGGACAAATAAATGGGTGTATAGCCGAATTAGTATAAAAGGCTATAAAAATGGTTATAAAAGGTTATAAAAATGTTTATGATCTTTGGTTGGTAAAATTTTCAAATAATCATTCACATCGAATTCTACAAACTGGACAATCTGTTTCTTCCGCATTCTGTTGTGAAAAGCTGGACAGGATGGATGAAAGAAAAGAAATCCATTCTTTGATCGGGGATAAGGTTTTATTCAGCAAGATGATAATACATATAGAAATGGATGGGGCAAAATGCCCATTCAACCTCATTTAGATCAGTGTCTAAAGTCACTGATTAAAGAGAAGACAATTAAGACAGGACAGGGTATTTACAATAGAGTAAAAACTATAACCTTTATATGGCACCCAGAATGAAGGAAACCTAATCAAGTGTTCCATGGCAAAATACACTGACGGAAAAAAATCCTAAACACCAGGCAAAAATTATTGTACAGTAATGAAATTTTAGGAATACATTTGTCTAGGTAACATATTTAATTGATTAAAGTTTCAAGATCACAGGTAGAGCCATTGGTGAGAAGAGCCATTTCAAGTGTGAAATGTTGGTATATTAGTAACCGGTGTAACCGCCAGAATTTTGAATGCAAGCATGCAAACGTGCATGCATTGTGTCGGATATCAGTTTGTGGGATGGAGTTCCATGCCTGTTGCACTTGGGCGGTCAATGCAGGGACGGTTAATGCTGGTTATGGATGACGCTGGAGTTGTCGTCCAATGATGTCCCATACGTGCTCAATTGGAGCAAGATCTGGTGATCCAGCAGGCCAAGGCAACATGTCGACACTCTGTGGAGCATGTTGGGTTACAACAGTGGTATGAAGGCAAGCGTTATCTTGTTGGAAAACACCACCTTGAATGCTGTTCATGAATGGCAGCACAACAGGTTGTATCACTAGACTGACGTACAAATTTGCAGTCAGGGTGCGTGGGATAACCACGAGAGTGCTCCTGCTGTCATATTGCTCCCCAAACCATAACTTCAGGATTAGGCCCTGCCTGCCCGCAGACAGGTCACTAGCAGGCGTTCACCTGGCCTCCTTCTAACCAACAAACGGCTATCACTGCGACCAAGGCAGAACCGGCTTTCATCAGAAAACACAACAGATCTCCACTCCGTCCTCCAATGAGTTCTAGCTTGACACCACTCACGTCGCAAACGGCAGTGGTTTGGAGTCAGTGGAATGCACTGTACAGGGCGTCTGGCTCGGAATTGTCCTTGAAGTAACCGATTTGTAACAGTTTGTTGTGTCGCTGTGGTGCCAACTGCGACTCGAATTTCAGCTGCAGACGCAGTACGATTAGTCACAGCCATACGCCGAGTACGACGGTCTTCCCTCTCAGTAGTACCACGTGGCCGCCCGGAACCTGGTCTTCTTGAGGCAGTACCTACCCTTGACCACTGCCGCCAATACTCATGCACAGTGGATTCATTCCTGCCAAGTCTTTCATCAATATCGCGGAAAGAAAACCCACCTTCTCGTAGCCCTACAACACGACCTCGTTCAAACTCAGTGAGCTGTTGATAATGGCTTCTTCGTCTTCTCAGAGGCATCCTTGACTAACATTAACCCACTACGTCAAATCTCAACTGTAAATAACGATCACGAACATTACAGCTCTTATTTAAAGCAAACCTCATTTGCATGCTCATAGTGTCGCTACTAGCGCCACACTTACGTGCGTAGCTCGAACGTTGAATCGACGTCATCATTCAGATGTATAAACAAGCCTACCAAATTTCGTTTATCTAGTACAGCTCTTTTCTAGTGTTGGGTTTTTTTCCATCAGTGTATGTACCCCCGTTGAGTATTAGAGAATCATATTATCGAATCGAATGACCCTCTCTCTCTCTGTCGAGCGAATGCCCACTGGTAACTTTTCAAAAACTAGAACGTTATGCGTCTTTGACTTTAGATCTATGGCGATCTGTGGTGTCATCTATTACCATAAAATAAAACTAAATGTGTAGTGGTAATGGCCACTAATTAAATCTCTACATACATATGTCATGTTTCTAATTATTCAAGACAAATTAAAATAGATAAATGTAACTGAATTTTTATCTCACATATTACATTGTTTGGATCTTGTTCTATCTGTCTGCTATATATATTTTGAGAACTGGCACCTTTTTTCCATAGCAAATGATTTTTGTATGTTAAAGATTCGGAAGAACATTATACGAGGTTTTTCAATTCAAAAAAAGAATATAAATCAATAGAATGGTGATTGACTTAAAAAGATGCTACAACTGGCAATAAAAAGTTTTTAGGGTACTTTTCCATTATACCGGCGCAAATCTCGCCAAGCAAACATTTTGGCAACAGCACACAGCCGCCATTTTGGCGCAGGTGACCAATTCTGTTAGGCGTTGATAGCATCATTAATGGCAACTTTTCACCTGCGCCGGTATAATGGAAAAGTACCGTTTTTAGAAATCATCGGGAGAACAATTATATGATAGATTATATTTTGTTTCAAATTATTTTGATGCCTTGTACTCATAAAGCTAAGAACTTTTATTGCAAAAAACTACTTTAATTCCCTTAAATATTAATTAATTCCTTGTTATATATTTAAAAAATTATGTTATTGCTATTCAAAGGATTTATAGACTGTACCTTTTTATTTAAATGTTATTCGTTAAAAGAAATCTAAACCAATAGAATCATAATTGGCATAAAAAAACTGGTTCAACTGGAAATAAAATGTTTTTAGAAATTATCGATAGAACAAGTATATCGATGGACTATACTTCGTTTCAAATTTTTTTTGTCCTGTACTCATAAACCAAAGAACTATTATTGCAAAGAGAGAGAGAGAGAAACTACTATGCCACTATTTAATGTCACTAAATATGGGTTAGTTCTTTGTATCATACAAAAATTCATTGATATTGATGCATATAAATGATAAAACATTGAGTAATGCATATATCAATGATAATACATTGAATCATTGATATATATGCATACATTAATGATTACTTTAGTGCTGTTCAAAAGTTCCTTAAAAAGCGGTTTTCAATTTAAATATTGTTTTTATGGTATAAATTTTATTCCTTATCTATTTTTTCCTTTCTTAATTTCTTTATTCCTTTCCCAGTTTTTTAATTAAAGAGTAACTTGTGATTTACAAAATATTTCCTTTTTGTCTACTAGCAATAAATAGATTTATTTCTGCTTGAAAAAAATATCGATAAATAATTGAACAACAACAAAAAGACAAATCAAATTCATTTGCAGCTGATTACTTAATAAAGTATAACAAAGTTATCAAAAGAGTTTCCATCAAAACACCAGCTTTCTTTCATAAATATTTATTCCATTTGACCAGAAGGCATTTGAAACCTAATAATTAATCTCCTAATATTATTTTTACCCCTTATTACATGGCATTACTTCGCACCACTCCTTCATTTCCGAATCGATTCCGGTTCCTTCCAAACACATTGTTTGATAACAAACCTACAGCCTACAAGGTAGACATATCAGACGATTTTGGCACACCCCCAGCGACAGACTCACCCTCATCGAGACACTGTAATGACATTGTAGTGGAATTAGTAATTGCATGCCTCCGAAACTGCAAACGAAAAAGTGCTGCCTTCTCCTACTAGTGTAAATCCTTCCAAAAAAAAAAATGTCGTCTGATAGAAAGAGAGAACTCGTTAGAATAAATGACGTAATTAGGACTGAAATCAGCTGCTGTCGAGGCAGGTGTGGAGTCCCCTACCCCCCGGAAGTCAGTAGTTTTCACATCATAAATATTAATTAATTGATATGTGATGTCTTCTGCTCAAACTACACGGTGGTCTTGCGTCTCGGTATTATCGACACCGAACTTTATAGCATTGATATTTTCGCATTGCGTTAAAATTTCGAAAGTAAGATTTTTGTACAGAAAGTTTCCATATATGATTCGTTAAATGTCGAAATGAAACCAGTCGTTAAGCAACACACGAATACTATAAATATACCTCGCAATTTTTTTTGATTTATATAATGCAATAAAAAAAACAATATAAATATTTTTTTAATAATCTTATGTATTAGACTAAGCAACGAAAATTTTATGAGCGAATTTTTTATTTTTATTTTAGAAAATAAAGATTTTTTTTAGTTAAAAGTTATGTGTCTATATAGTAAAATGTCGTATAATGTACTGTAAATGCTTTATATTGTGATAATAATATTAATAATCTATATATTAGACTCAGCCTAATATACAGATATGCTTTATATTGTGATAATAATATTAATAATCTTATATATATATTAATAATCTTGTATATTGGACTCTTAGCCTAATATATAAGTCAACGAAAATTTTATGAGCAAATTTTTTTTTTTGAAGTAATTTGAAAACAATGATTTTTTAGTCAAAAGTTTCAATATTTATGTGTCTATATAGTAAAATGTAGTGTAATGTACTGTAAATCCGTTATATTGTGATTTTTTAATCGCATCTATAGGGTATACATTGTTCTCTTTTTTTACCTATGGTAATTGCGTTAAGTGGTAAATACTTTTATCGACCAAATAATAATAATATTCTGGTATAAATCTTAAAATTTAGATTTAGTTCACCACGGAAAATTTAATTTACGGACAAAGAATAAATGGTAAGAAACGAATCAGCCTATAATTACAACACAAGAGCAGAAAAGACCAACATTTTTCTCGTCAGTGGTTTTATTATGAGCTTTTGGAAGAGATTTCTTAATCACATATCAATTTAGGAAAGGGAAATTTAGATATCTTCAAAAAATGTTACAAGCGTTAGGGATTTTTATCCATTCGCTCAGAGAATCTATTAAGAATTTCAGTTTTACAGAGTGATTACAGGATTAAATAAATGAAAATGTAGGAATTGGATCAAGAAATAAGGAAACATTTTAGAATGAAACAAATATGGGTTAAGATAAAAATTAGGAAATTAATTAGGTAACCGACTACGTTCAAATTAAAAATTTTGAAAAATTTGATTTTTTAAAAACTATTTTTGCATTTTAGATGTATAATCAATTATAAACACTATAAATACAAAAACATTATTTGAGAATATAACATATTTTGAGAAATGGGAGAATCAGTGGTCAATTTTAGTGACATTTAACACTCTACACAAAATGGCAATGCAACAATCCTATTTTTCTTTGTGCACTAGTTATAGAATATAATGATGAACGAAATGAACCAAAATCTAAGAAACATTTTGAGATGCATAGAAGTGACGGGTAAAAATATACGTATGTATGCATTTTTCCAATCCATTCGCAACTTAATTTTCCTAAAAATACCTATAACAGAAAAAGTATTTCACCAACAATAAAACCTTTGGTTCATTTCATTGCCGATGTTATTTAAAACACACACTGAAATTTTTATGTAAATACCTCTATTAGTTTTTGGGGTATCATGTTAACTGTGGGGAATTTTTGTGAAAATTAAAATTGAAGCGAAAGACAAATTTTAGCTGAAGAATAAATTTTGCTTAAAATTCCTCTGGATAGTAGGTTAGAACTTCCTTTTCTAATAAAAAACAAACTGTTTTAAAAAGAGAGAAGTCAGAATGACAAGAAATAACACTTTTTAAAAAAAATCGCGAATGTGGTCGAATACCAGCTTTTTCAACGTAGTCGGATACCTTAAGTCAAAATAGATTAGAAAGATGTGTACGCTATGTTTTTGATCAGTCAGTTTTAATGATTGATTTCGAAGACTGAATAGTGTAGCAACTTTTATTTAAAATATTAATAAAAATATTTTGTAAAATATGGCTCACAGAGGAAAGTATAAAGAAATCTAAAACTCATTATTCATAAATGCATTGTTTGACTCAAACTACATAAAATGTAATTATTTACTTCATTTAGATCAAATTAATAGTATTAAACAATATATATGCCTATTAATAATATTTTACAAATTGGCCATTGGAAAGGAATTTGAATGCAGATCCTGTATAAATTCAGTCCTGTATAAATAAAGATAATTTATTCAATCAATGATTTAAATATTGCAAACGATCATAGAATACTTTGCCTTGCATTTTTTAAAGAAAATATCACATTTTATATTTATTTTATTTTATACAGTCACGTGCTGAAAGTTACATTTCTTCAGATTTAATTTACGATGATAGTTTTATTTTTTTGATTTTTTTTGAAAATTTTAACTTCCGTCAAAATGAGGGCAACAAGGTGATAAAACCTAATTTTTTCCCTTTGACATGCTCTTGCAGATTTTATAGAAACCTTAGATTTGCATTTATTTTTTTAGAAACTATCACATTTCGTAATGATAAAAATATATATATTGAAATAATGATACAGATATTGCAAACGATAATAGAAATATGCCATTAAGTCGGGATTCCAATGCATATCCTGTCTAAATTCGATCAGGCTTACCGTAAAGAAGATTTATTGAATTAATTATTTAGATATTGCAAACGATCATAGAATCTTTTGCTTTGCATTTACTTTTTTAGAAAATATCACATTTTATATTTCTTTTATTTTATCCAGTCACATGTTAAAAGTCGCAATTCTTTAGACTTGATTTACGATGATAGTTGTTTTTTTTATTCGAACTTCCGGCATTCTTTTATTTTATCCAGTCACGTGATAAAAACATAATTAAAATATTTCGTTAAAAATTCGTTAAAAATAGAGGCTTACGTTATAAATTTAAAAAACTGATACCGTTAGAAAGCTAATTTTTTAATCTTTAAATTGATATGAAAATCACGTTTGTGCACTAATATTTTCGGAAGTTATAGCGGAAAAACGTAGAAATTTCGCTTAAATTTTAATTAATTCAAATTCTAATTAAAAATTCGGAAAAAGGGCTCCGAGGTGCACATTCCCGACCTCCAAGGTATACATGTACCAAATTTAGTAGCTGTAGGTCCAATGGTCTGGCCTGTAGAGCGCCAACACACACACACACACGCACACACATACACACATTGAGCTTTATTATATACTAGCCGCCTTTGGAGACCAGCTGGTTCGCCATGAGTAATGCGCTCTAAAATTTTCAAATAAATCACATATTTATTAGATTTGAAGTAATTCCGGGAATTGATTGTCCTGAAATCAATATTTTCTTTAAGATGATGGACGAAAAGTTCTAAAAGAACACCTTTTCCTAATAATATTCTTTAATTTTATAAATCAATCAGTTTTAACTCTCGGTTATGCTTCCAAAATATTAAAAATGTTTTTTTCGGAGATGTTGCCAAAATATTAAATATGTTTTTTTTAAGAAAGCGAGAAAGGGAAAAAATTATTGAATTAATGATACAGATTTGCAAACGATTATATAAATATGCTATTAAGTCGGGATTTCAATGCATATCCTGTCTAAATTCAATCAGGTTTACTGTAAACAAAGACGATTTATTGAATTAATAATATAGATATTGCAAACGATTGTAGAAAACTTTGCTTTGCATTTATTTTTAAAGAAAATATCACATTTTATGTTTTTTTTATTCTATCCAGTCACGTGTTAAAAGTTGCATTTCTTTAGACTTGATTTACGATGATAGTTGTTTTTTTTATTTGAACTTCCGGCATTGTTTTCTTTTATTTTATCCAGTCACGTGCTCAAAAAAAAATGGTTAAAATATTTCTTTAAAAATTCGTTAAAAATAGAAGCTTGAGTTATAAATTAAAAAAACTGATACCGTTAGAAAGCTAATTTTTTAATCTTTAAATTGATATGAAAATCATGTTTGTGCAATAATATTTTCGGAATTTATAGCGGAAAAACGTCGAAATTTCGCTTAAATTTTAATTAATTCAAATTCTAATTAAAAATTCGAAAAAAGGGCCCCTAGGTGCATATTCCCGACCTCCAAGGTATACATATACCAAATTTGGTAGCTGTAGGTCCAACGGTCTGGCCTGTAGAGAGCCAACACACACACACACACACATTGAGCTTTATTATAAGTATAGATATATATGTGTATGTGTGTGTTTAAATAGACTACCTCAAAACGTTCATATTAGATAAATAAGTTATATTTATAACAAGAAAGCTTTAGGATATTTGTTCCGTTTTTGTGTTATATTTTCATGAAAAGTTATGAAAAAACACATGAGGCTTTTTAATGTATTACTGAACCACCACCATTTTTAAACATAGTCGTAATAGAAATTTATTTCCTATGTATTTTTAATATTGAAAGGTTTTTCACCCTGTGTGTTTATGAAGGGAAGCTTAAATTGCTTTAAGCTTCTCTTATTATTAAGGTATAATTAACACATTTTGCTGTACATTTGCCACTGCGATGGTGGAACTGCTGTAATACATTATGGCAATTAAATCTTGACTGTAATGGTGATGTTTATTGATTAATAGTAAAACGTCTGCAGGGATTAATGAGGACTTATTGATAAAACAATTTTTACGTTATATAGTATTTTAAAAGTTTTCGAAATTATACTTTTAGTGAATGAAAAATTTCTTGAGTACCAATATTGTAACTATCATTTTTTCCTGTATTCATCTAGTAGAATACGCACCGTTGCTTGATTATTTACTTTGTATCAAACAAGTTGAGCCTCAAAGTAAAGATGTGCATGATTCGTAGATGTTTGAGAAGACTGACGAAAGAAAGATGTGCATGATTCGTAGATGTTTGAGAAAATTGTCGAAAAAAAGATGTGCATGATTCGTAGATGTTTGAAAAGACTGGCGAAAGAAAGATGTGCATGATTCGAAGATATTTGAAAATTAATAAAAGTACTGATTTAAAATTAAACTAAAGTAGAAGCCAATTAAGATAGTTATCAATGCTGCATCACTCACTAAATTTGGCAGAAGGTAGGAACTTTGTTTAAAATGTTATTAAATAATATTTTACCAAGTGTTAAAGAATTTGAAAAAACTATTCCTAATTTTAGCACTGTTACCGAAACGGCGCCAACATTTTAATTCTGTCAGGATAGACTATTGAAACCAATAAATCATGCCAATTTAGTTAAAATACATTTAGTGACATTAAAGGACATGATTTACTCGGGGACAAAACTGTTTAGGACAATAACATTTAACATATATGCATAAAAATAATACTCGGGGACTACATCATGCTTTACGCTCGCTTCCAAGGCATGGACCGATTGTTCATGGCAACGGCTGATAGAGGGCCGAATAAAACAGTTACGGTTACAGTACTATATTTATTGATAACTTTAAATATTATATTGACACACGTCACAATTCCCGTATCTAGAATTTTGCTCTAGTAATTAGAAGCAGATCAATGAATAATTCTTTACAAGATTGGTGTAACAATCAATAAGATGACATCATTTTACTACAAAGCTGCCACACTGCGGTTGAATCTTGAATAAACATATAGAAAGTAAAATATCTGAAACATCTAAAAGATTTTTCAGGATTTTTTGACATCAGATCATTTACCTTTAGTAGCATTTAAAAAAATTTGTAGATACTATATTTTTAATGAATGAAAAATTTCTGACAAACTAATATATACACATATGATGTCGACAAATCTTGTTCTTTCATTTATTCTGGTGGTGGTGGGTCTAATGCCACTTGGTCATACCAAAAATTAAGGCAGAGGTATGACCCTTTCGTTGTTAACGAGCACCGTTAAGGTGAAAGTACGACGTTGCTCAAACACACACGACACAACCCTTTTTAGGGATGGTCGAACTCATTTATATACGCATTCATCCATCTGCAAGCCAGAATTTAGATCCAAATTAGAAACCGACTCATCTCTGATTCAGTACCCCCAGAGGTCTGATTTGTTATGGGAACTTGGAGGAATTTGCAGTCACGACCTATTTAACGTGACCCAACTGCCATTAGTTACGAGACTGACGCTCCACTTACCAGGCTGCTGCAGCCTATGTGACTATACTATATAAATAGTAATTTTCTGCTAACTTGAGGTCAAATAATTTAATTCCTTTAATTGCAATGTTGCAATGTTTATTCTGTTTTTCAAAGTGTTTTATTAGTCATTTTTTTATGAAATTCATTAATCTCAGCTGGGATGAAGGTTTTACCACAATACTTTTGTATTTAAAAAAAACCCTGCATAATATTAATGTCTCTAACAATCTTTCACATCCAGAGACATGAGGTTTTTTAGGATTCGCTTATATCGGGGATGTACAAAAGATAATAGGTGGCAGAATAGTTTTATAAATCGTTTGTTAATTACAGGAGTGTTTAGAGTTATTATTAAAAAATTGATAAGAATTAGCTTTTCACATACTTTTAACCTCTTGCGCAATTTTGACGTACAGTGCACGTCATTGAAAATTTTCGCCTATACTGAAAATGACGTACAGCGTACGTCTACTAAATTTTCTGCGCTACTGTAGTCACATTTTATTCCAAGTAAAAGCTTTTTAGAATTTCTTTAGATGCGATGGGCACAAATTTCTGTTAATTTACTGATAGCGCAAGAGGTTAATATATTAGTGGACTCATTTTAATATTAGATATTCGTTAAGTATGTTACACTCTCGAGTATCCAGTTCGCAATTATCCGGCTTCCATACATTCTGACCTAGTTTTCGTTTATTGTAATTAAACGAGGAATGCAAGACAATGTATTGGAAAAGTTGCCAAGGCATTGAAAGCGGACGTCTGCCATGATCCGCCCACATATCGTGTACAAAATACAAGCTGTGACAGAAAAAGAGAAATGTTCTGCTAGTTGTTTATTGTCTCATTTGTGTGTAGCGTGTAGCCGCTACATTTCTATTTTATAATCTTTGTTTTTTATAAGTTGTCCTTTTAAAAAGTAGCATTAGTAGTAGCGTTTTGATGGAATAAAAATACAGCGACTTGATATAGTTTCGCTTATTTCAATTTCAAATATAATCTGCAGTTATCATTCCGAAAGTATAATCCATATTAATAACCGATCTATGAGTTCCACATAATAGCGCTACTAGCGTACCTCAATTGTTGTTGCTGTTCCTGGTTATAACTACACCTTACGTACAATATTTGTGAATTTGTTCTTCAGGTGTGCTTAATGTTATTTTTCAGTGTACCACAAAAAATGAATTACGTTTTTTGTGTGTGTGTGTGTCTGTGTTTCCTTCATTTAAGTTAAACATGACTGAATTTATATTAAAATGTATATAATTTATATCCTTCAACTTACTTTTCCTCTACTAAATTCTTAAAACATGTAGTGCAATATACAAATATACATAAGCTATAAACTACTAAGCTTTCTATTTTAACTGGGAAAATTACCAGCAACTGCATTTATGATTCATTCGGTCGCTGCCAGATTAACATTCTACTTGTCTTGTGATAAATGGAGGACTTAATACTTAATAATAAGTGAGAAAATACGTATTATAACTGTGAATTTTGGTATCAAAACTTTGTCTTCTGGTATCGATGGGCAAAAAAATGATAGAACTCCATCTATCCAACCTGCCCGTCCGTCACCTTAAGCCAGATATTTGGGAGTGTACTGTATTTCGCTGAGGTAAACTGGAGTGTCTTAAGGCCTTATCACACGGCAAAATATCGTTGGCACTTTCCGTCAGCAAACGACAACGAAAGTGACGTTACTGCAAAGTTTTACATGATTGGTTAAATTTCGTTTGCGGACAATATTTCCGACGACATTTTCTAGCTGGTTAGAAAAAGTTGTCGATTATGAAACTTGTTTGACTGATTTTTGAGGGAAGAAACGGAAAAGTGCAGACGAAATTTCAACCGTTTAGGCCTTTATTCTATATATGTAACCTGAGGAATTATGATTACGACAGGGCTGAATTTTTGAAGAAACCCACCAATGAATTACGAAATGAGTCACGTCTTTTCCTTTTCTTTTAAAGTTCTTTTCTTTTCCCTTATTTTGATTAAAAATATAGTTGATTTTCTCTAATTTAGTTAATGTTATCAAAATAATTTTCTGAAGTAATTACATTTTGAGGCCCTTACTGTATATTTGTTACACAATTAACGTAAGTTGTTTGTTAATGAGTTCGCAAAATTAATTAAACTGTTTAAAATTTGTTAAATTAAAACTCAATTTTGATAAGATTGTTGGCAGATCAATGACTAAGGAACAATTATATTATTATAACCAAATTATTTAAGGTAAGTAATTGCAAGTTTTTAAAAAAATTCAAGTATTATTATTTATCGAAATACTCAAGTATTTACACAATTTTTTTCTTTTAAATTAGTACAAAAATGGTTTAAAAAAAACCCTGCACTTAAGCACTTGAAGATTTATTAGATGAATAGCTTTGAATACTGATTTCAAGAAAAATAAATTTTATTAACAAAATTGGATGTTAAAAAATAACATTACAAAAATATTTCGAATTCATACAGAAATTAATACATTAGTATAATATTAAAGTATAATCAATAATTTGAATTTCATTACCTTTTATATTACTGGTTATTCATTAAAAATAATTTAAATTGTTACTTTTAAGACTTTAAATGTATGTTAGTAACTGCATAATTCTTTAGATTGCATTTGTGACAATAGTGTTTATTTATTTCTATATTTTATAGAAAATATTAGATAATGGTAAATTAAAATCTTCCTTTCGTTTTAACATTGAAATCATTCTTTATTCTTAGTTTCAAACTTTTTTTCTTCAAATTACTATTTATTTTTAATCACTTTTTGATCATCAAAATTACTTGCTGTTTATTTCTTAATTATGCATTATTTATCAAAATATTCAGATATTGAAAATACATCTCTTTTTTTTTTTTTTTTTTTGCTCTCTTTATTTTCAGTTTCAAGCACTTTCAAATTATTGTTTATTTTTTGTTTATTAAAATTACTAATTTCCTTTTTAATAATTATATACCACGTACCAAAATATTTATGGATTAAAAATAAATATTTTTTTAATCAAAAGAAACTGTCATTTTCTTTCGCTCTATACATCTTTACATTCCTTTTACTTAATTGCAGTTTTTGAATAAATGGAATTTTTATTTTGATTCTTTAACTTTTGAATGACTCAAATTCTCTAAAAGTCAATAATTAAAATAAAAAAAATACCCGAAAAGGTCTAGATAAATAAGATATTAAAAACTACAGTTTTAAACAAACTTTCCAATCCATTCAATCATTAAAAAATATATAAATTCCGAATAGTAGTCTGCATAAATAAACGAATATACAATGGTAATTAATTCCTGCTGACATTTTGGATGTGTTATTGATTCATTACAGGTAACTTGTTCGATTTTTATCATTTACATCTATATAAGAAATGTGTAACCTAACTTTCCCACTCAAGACAAATATACCAGATAACTTTCTAGCCATTATCTATGAATTCCAATAAGCATTACAATTAGGATTTACAGACAAAATGGATTGAAAGTAAACAAACATTGCCAAGGAGTAACAACAACAATAGGCAGTGAATACGATTCTTCGTTCGATAAAGATTTAACTGAAACCGGCACTATATCAGCAGTTCTTATTGCTGTTACCGCTTGGGGGTCATCCAAGTCGGAAAACTGTTGACGACATTCTATCTTATCCCCCCATCGCTACCGCATTATCTTTATTTTATTTATAACGGAAGAGGGGAAATTCTTGAAAACGACATCTTTCGCGGCCATCTGTCAATCCCTGTCCTCTCCCACCCCCCTTATCCCCAGCCGGATTCGCCCGGAATGTAAATGGCCGGACCTCCTTTTCTGTGTCATCCGCCTGATTGGTGCACGCCTTTGGCTTGTTCGGTGACGTCATACCGCCTGATGAATGACGGCTGCTCCCCATCTGAGCCTCCGGGAGCCGGATTTTATCTTCTAAGAGAGAGAGAAACTCTGCTATTTCTTTATCTTCCTTTGCCGGATCAAAAAGTTTTCTTTCTTTGCTCCTCGCTCTCCTTGAAAAGTTTTCCTCGCAGAAAGATGAAGGCTGCTTTGCAGTGTTTCGTCATTTTCTTGAGGTAGATGATCGCAGCGCCATCTATTAAAACTGATGGAATAATTTATTTTTTTTACAGTTTAGTTTTATTTAAGAAAATGTATATACTTCTATAATCAGGTACCATGAAATGTCAATACTTTGAAAATAACATTACGGATCGATATGTCCTATTATAATTTTACATATGCTATAATTGCCTTTAAAAGTTTTATGACGTTTATAAAATGAATTTAAACTAGTTATACTCGCAGCGCTACCTATGAAAACTGATTGAATAAATATTTTTTCATTTTACGTTTAGTTTTATTTAAGAAAATGTATATACGTCTATAATCAGGAGCCATGAAATGGCAGTACTTTGAAAATAACATTACGGATCGATATGTCCTATTATAATCTTACGTATGCTGGAATTGCCTTTAAAAGTTAAATGGCGTTTTTGAAATGAATTTAAACTAGTTATAAATTTAAATTTAGAAAGTGTAGTGAAAGCTCCTTATTCGAGCGTCCTTCATTCGCGTTTTCACTATTCGAGGATTAAAAAAGTGCGACCCAATTCCTATATTCGCAACAAACATTTCTTTATTCGTGGATCTAATAAGTAATGATAACAAAAGGATTCCAATAGGTATCCAACCCAATATCCTATGTAAATGCCGACAAATGGACTAATAAAAAAAGTAAAATAGATCTTATTACAACTTTGCCTAAAGTATGTTGTTAAATGAAAGCTGCAAACATAGCCGAAATCGCGAATGGAATAGGGTGAGATGGGTTCAAGAATCAAATGACATTCAGGAATTGCTTGAATCGCAAGATGAAGATCTGACTGAAATTGACTTGAAGGAAACGTTACATTCACAGCCCATTGAAGAAGAGGCTTCAACAAGCACTGGAAGCGTGCCACTTAATTTGAAAAATCTTAGTGAAGGTTTAAGAATGGCAAATGAGTTTTGCGATTTCTTTATGAACATTGATCCGTCTGTGGAACGAATTCTTATATAGAGCAAGAAAAAATGACAAAATTCTTCAAACCATTGCCTAAGCCTTAAGATAATTAATCAAAATTCTCAAAAACTTCAATTAAATTGATTTTTTATATACTTAGTTTTTTATTTTGTCACCTAGAAATGTATTACCTATAATATCATATAAATTACCATTCCGTATTCGCAGCATATTTATGGAACATATACCCAGCGAATGAAGAGATTTTACTGTATGCTTGTACTCTTTAAAACATATTAAATTCATTTTATGTTACTTTGACTGAATCCTACAGATGCGTAGAAACATGCAATTTATTTACCTTTATTTAATAATTATTTGCTTTCTATGAGTAGTTATTTATTCCAATTTATCCCATTCATAGCGAAAAGTAATTTTACTGGAAGAAAGCAATAATGCTTTAAACCAAGGGAACATTTCCAAAAAGTTTTCTCGCATATTATTTACTAAAGATGTTATCATATTAAAAGCCTTACATGGCATTAACGTATAATTGTAATGAGATGTTGACTTTTGCCGTAAATTTAGAACTTTTAGTAAATCTGTCGTGGGATACTTGGTGGGTATTTCGGCGAATAATCCCTAGTATGCTGTCAAAAATACCCAAAAAATTAAATTTGGTTCTTCTCAACCAATTGAAGCAAAATTTTGGGGTAAAACTACATCGAAAACTAATAAATTTATATGACCAAAGTTAATATGACAATCAGAAATCATAACTTTAAAAAACAGCAATAAATAAATATACTATATTTTGTTAAATTGCAATTTTTGGAAAAAGAAATATAGTTTTAAGGATAAATGTAAGGTTTTGTCTTTTGCTCCCAACGTTTTTAATTACTTCATCCTAACTGAATAGAGATGTTCAATTATACAGCAAAAATTTACCAACACTTATCAAAATATTTTCGTAAAAGAGCACTTTCTTTTATAAGTACATTCAATGAATTGTAATAATTATTGATTTTACATGAAACGTGTTATTATTTTTCATGAGTAAAAAAGATTTTACATGAAACGTGTTATTATTTTTCATGAGTAAAAAAGATTTTACATGAAACGTATTATTATTTTCCATGA